>JAJOOO010014907.1:0-49653 GCA_029582685.1 Solanum piurae | reverse complement strand
GAGTGGAAAGTGGGAATAGTAGGTATATTTATAGGATAATTGTAATGCAGTAAAAAGTTATTTACTATGAGAAGTTAATAAATCGTTGATGAGAAATTTTCATTAATTTGAAATTCAAAAAACATCAGATAAGGATTAAGATCAATTCAAATTAAAAATTAGAAATTAGAAATTAAAAAATATTCTTATTTTTGTATATTTTTAATATTTTTGTAACTTTTTGGTGGATTTTATGTTGGTGGATCTTATTATTATTATTAATAATAATTCTTTATTAAATAAAAATATTTTTAGTTTCGAATTTAACATATTCTTTTTTTTGGGAAGTTTTCATATTTTTATTAATAAATAATAATAATATTAACAATAATTTTTTTTTTTATTATTCAAATTAATAAAAATATGATAACTTCCCATTTAAAAAGGAATCACACATCCTATTTTTCAACCGTCCTCCTTTTTTTTTCTTTTTCTATTTTTTAATGGACTTCTTAAAATGTAAAAAGTGTGGTAACTATTTTGAACAAAAACCGTAGTTGTAGTTTTTTTTCAAAACATTTTAAAATTTAACTTATTTTTAGATTTTTAATTTTATTTTTCAAAATTGTGGTGCTGACATGTGGCACTTTTTCTTCTCCTATTATATATAAATAGAAAATTCTTTTTTTGTGGTGCTGACACGTGGCACTTTTTCTTCTCCTTTTATATATAGATAGATTCTTGGCTGAAGTATTTGACTATTTGTAATGCACCAGAAAAATTAAAAAGGCAGCTCAAATATTAGTCATTGAATCATGAATGATTTCCAATTGTAATGATCAAATGATTAAATGTTAATTAGAATTAGAAAATGACACAGACAAATTCAGAATTTAAAGTTTTAGTTCTTATAATAGCGACCTTAAATTACTGTGAGGACTTGTAATATAAGCTCTTAAAGACGTTATTTATTAAATATTCTCTTATAATATAGATATATCATGGCTGAACAAAAACTATTAAATTCTCGTCACTGACATACATACATCTAGATCGGCCCTTAAAGAAGGGAACTTACTCCTCAACACTAGTGTATTTCGACATGATTTGATCCTTCGTATATATGTTCACTACTTTGATTGCCTAAAAATAAGTATATACAAATTAAAGGACCATGTCCAAATACACCAGTGTTATGTTCTGATTTTGACTTTTAAATTGATTAGCTAAACACAAACCGTAGATCGTCTATAAAATTTTCTAAGGATAAAAGAGCTTTGTGAATAAAAGTTCATTCCAAGTATCTTGAAGGCCAGGCAAACACCAATGAAAACAATCAGCATAGCTAAATGGATTTGCTAGTTGTTCTTGTGTTAATTTACTCCATTGTTTCTTGTAAATTGTTGTGTGTGCATCTTTTCTATAACTTGAGAGTTGTGTGATATTGAGAAATGAAATTGGCATTTTTGATTTGCCAAATTCTTGTGAAATCACTTGCATTATGCTTTTTCTACTATCTGATCCCCAATAATTTGGATCCTCTATCATTTTTGTTTCATTGTAACAATTTTTATTTGGTTCACCTCCCCAATCAATGCTCCTGAAAAACAAAGAGTGGATATATATATGTTATTTCTCAATGGTAAAATATAATTCTAAAATTCTCAAATGTTATTTGAAAATATTACATTATTTTAGGGGATTTTAATTTGTAAAATCCCAAACAATGTTGGCGGGGGTGGGGGAGGGGGTTGGGAGGGGGGAGACAATCACCAAGAAATGTCACTTAAGAAACTCGTTTTTTCTATTTTCAAAAAAAGAGTCATTTTCTAGATCTTTTTACGAACTTATTTTTCTAAAAAATATTTTTCAAAACATTTTAATCGATCGAACATGAGAAATTTTCAATAACATATTTAAAAAAAATACTTTCCTCCATACCAAACACATGAGGGACAATGGATTACAATGTGAGGAATCGAACCTCTTTTTTAATTTTAAAGAAGGATCCACTTACCTTTCAGTGTGACTCGAACCCTTCGGTTGATAGTGAAGATGTTCAACCACTTGAGAAAACCTCACTTGTCATTTTTTTAAAGTGAAATTCATATCCAAACACATAATTTTGAAATTCTATTTTTCAACTTCATATATTCTTGTTTCTATTTCGACCAAATATTGTCCAAATGCCAATTTCTTTTCTTTTTCTTAGTTTGATATTTTTTTCCTTTTTTTGTTAAAATAAAATATGTACCCCATATAGCAAGATAAGGAGATAGGAACTAAATTTTTTTTTTAAAAGTAAGGGGAGGGATAAAATTTTATTCTTTTACTCACCTTTCATGAGAAGGTGACATGCTAGTAAAGAAAACTCTAGTTTTCTTTAGATCCATATTCTTTTTAATCCATCTCAACAAACTCTTCATTGCCATCCTATATGCCTCCTCTGTGGATACCTCCACTATATCTTTCACTTCATCATCAAAAGACCCTTGCCTACAAGCACCAGGAAATTCAGAATTTAAACGTTGTAAGTTCTGAATCGAAAGAATTAAGTTGTGAAATAATATCATAGCACAAAACACGAAGTATTTCCAATCACGTAGCCTTGTGATTGGATTCTAGGGCAGAGCTATAGGTTAATCTAAAATCCCCTTTGTCAGAAATTACATTATATATAGTAGATGTTGAATCTCTTTAGTTTCTTTCTGTTTTGTATTTCCATAGTGAAAATTCTGACTCTGTTACTGACATAAAGTATTGGATAATAAGAAGAAAGAGTCAAGAAAATTACAAAATATTAAAATTGAAGCCACTTCTCCACCAAAGGTAAGTATTGAACACAATTATGTCAGCCCCTTTCCAATATTTTCCATGTGTGTTTATTGAATCTTTTCGAACAACTCTTTCTTCAATCCTATGTTTTCCTGGATTATCAGAATTTGATTCAAGCAGAAATGGTGCCCAATAAAACTCAATTGTTGCATTGTAATCCTGAAAAAAATTACTCAAATATAAGCTAACTTTATATATTTGTAATATGAAATCAATGTTACTCATAGTTATTATCTCAGAAAGTTATACGTTTCTTCATGATTCAATTTTTGTCAACAAACAAAAAGTGACTTTCTGAGATAGTAACTATTAGTTGAGTGACCATCTGAGATATTTGAACTATTTTCTAGACCATACAAAATAAATAGCAGACTTATTATCGTAAGGTAATGGAATCCTGAGTTCAATTTCGATGCTCTCTAAGTCATAATTGTAGTATCCTGAGCTGCATTCTTTATGCTGATGAATGTATAATTGTGAATATATATAGGACATCATATGAAAGGGTCCTAGTGGAGATGGATGTTACTCGTGAGTTGCATGTTAGTGTTCAAGTACACGAGAGAACGTTTCAACAAGCTGTGGAGTATGTTGTACCTAATAACTACAAGAATGGTGTTACAATAACAAATAAACATGGAGAAGAATTACTCAATCAACCAACACTGGTAATGTAGAAATGATCAACATTTTCAGTCCTCTGATAAGAGAATTGTCGGGTGTGCAAACAAAGTCCTACATTGATAGCTAAAAAGATTGGGAAGCTACATATAAGTTGTATGATCTCTTAATAGTGTGAGGCCTTTAGGGAAAAACCGTGCAGGCTTGGCCCAAAGCAGACAATACCATACCATGTTTAAAGTATTTGCGGGCAGGTTGAGCCCAATAAGAATTACATAAAGAAATGGAAGGTCTAAAGATACAGGGCGGAAATTCTTCAAGTTAACAACAATATACAAGCTAGCTATGTTGCTTAGACTCTCCAAAAATGTTGTTGAACTCGTGTTAGATCCTCCAAAACTGACTAGTAATGTGTAAGCTCAAAATTTGATAGAGATGATTACCTTAATGTTGAAAACATCAAAACTACCAACAGTTTTCATGGATTTAGCATTCTCAGGAATGATTCTATGGACAAGACAAACCATAGAAACATACTGTCCTCTGTTCAAGGAATCGCCCACGAATAACATCTTTTTCCCTCGAAGTGTTTCCAACATTAATGTCGCGTTGAAACTATCATATTAAGAAGAAAAAAGAAAGAATAGAGCTATAAAATGTGCAAAATAAAAAGTACAATAACAATATCTCTTATAATAAGTTACTAATTGATGAAGAGTACTAGTGTAAACAATCAAGCAGAGTACTTTAAACACAAGTGTAAGACATAGTAACAATATTCATTTTGACTCTCAAAATGTGAAAAATGCCATATAATATATTATGTCATGCATAGAGTTCGTTTGACTTATATTCACTGACAGTATAAAAGAATTGTACCTCGGAAGAGAGCAACCATGAGGTTGCCATCTCCAATGTTGATAGTCTTTATCTGGCCTTCCATGTTTTTGACATGTCAATTGTGGTTGTATATAAGGACATTCTGATTCTTCATATAAAGGTCTTTTCTCATCCCAAATCCATTTTCCATTGAACACATTGCATCCTTCCTTTGTCTCTCCTATAGCAAATGGTAATTTCTCTTTGCTCTTTTCTACCAATAGAATTTCATAAGACACAATTAATCAGAGGTGAAATCAGAAATTTCGTTAAAACTGACACCATATGAATAGGTCCACGGTCCCCCCGGGATATAGCTTCTTTGATTTCTCGATAAAAGCAATATGACTAATAGTGATTCGAATGTATATAATATATTTGATAATACAATAACATACTAAGTACAATCCGATAAGTTACTTTAGAAAGGATAGAATTATGTACACAGATCTACCTCCTATCTTTGTAGGACAGAAAAGTTATTTTCGATAGATCGAAATATATGATAACACCAAGAAAAAAAAGAAGTGTTGATCAAACTTACTTGCAAATTTTGGATTTGGCCAAATCAAATTGGCCAAGGATGTGACTGATGAAGAAGATGGAAGTAGATAGGATGAGTAAGTTATCAAAAATACAACCAAACTTAGTAATAAAAAAACATAATTATAAATACTAGTTTTTCTAAAGTTGAGTAAAGGAGGAGGCAATTCCATCTATTGATTTTTTTTTTAATTTTTTTTTTTGTAATATGTCCAAGTGACCAAAATACTAAAAGTTTGAAGCTAAACAAAGGGTAACTTATATTTATTTTTCATGGCTTTATGTAGAATCCTCTAGCATGATTAACATAATGAAAAATTATAGATTAATCAGATTCATTGTTTTTAAATTAAGGTTAGACAATCTTTTTTTCTAAAGTATCTAGGTACTAATAAATATCAATAATAATTATTAATGTGTCTACAAAAGTTTTGTGTTCACTGAATTTGGGACAAACTGCATTTCCATTTGTGTTTTTTCCTACTATTAATTAATTTAGGCAAGTAGATATGGTATGTTATTATTTAATTTGCCTAAAGATTTCGTTATTATTTTTATTCTTAGAAATTGATAACCATAATGCGATTGTAAGGATGCTTATGTTCTTTTTTAAGAAGACGCATAGTAAATACTTATCTGCATGGTATACTGTTTTTGTGTAGAAAGCATTGATAATCAAGAAATTACAATTGAAACCTCAGTACTATGACTTCCAATGAACTATTGTTTTACAAAAGTCTAAACTTATTTTTGACTTTTACAAGGTTATTATTGAAGTCTTGGATAAGATAGTGAAGAAACTTATTTTCGTGAGTATTGATTTAATATTAATAAATAAAATTATATTTCTCTATATTACATGCAAGATGATTGTGTATTTTTTTTCATTATTTCCTAATTTATTTAATAACCACATTTTATTCGTTATCATAGCTTTTTTATAGGGAAAATTGTATATAATAGCAAACTATTAATTCAATTAAATGCTACAACCATAGTTTGATTTAATTGTATCCCATAGCAAACCGGTGTTATTTCGCCTCTCTCCTGGTGAATCTCACTCGCCTCTCTCGTTTTTATACAAACGCAAATGTATAAAATGTGTTTGTGTTTGTATAAAGCGAGAAAAAATTATATATATATACATATATTTTCGTTCCCCTCTCTCAGATCTCGCTCGCCACTCTCCCATATCTCGCTCGCTCACTCGCCTCTCTCACTTTATGCAAAAACGTAAATGTATAAAATGCATTTGTGTTTGTATAAAGCGAGAGAAAATTGTATATATACATATATTTTCGTTCCTCTCTCTCCCCTCTTCCAGATCTCGCTCGCTCACTTGCCTCTCTCATTTTATACAAACAAAAATGTATACATTGTGTTTGTGTTTGTATAAAGTGAGAGAAAATTGTATATACAAATACAAATGCATATATTTTCGTCCTATACACTTATGATTATACATATACGTACGATCTTCCCCTGCCCAGTTTTCTTTTGTCTTTCTCTCTTTCTCGCTTTATACAAACATAGATTATACAATTGATCTTTTATATATGTATACCAAAACAGATTATACAACTGCTTTCTTTTGTATATATATAGCAAAATTATACAACAGCTTTCTTTGTATATGTATAGCGAAATATACATATTTATGTTTGCTATGGAGCACAATTATGCAAACTATACCTATAGCATACAAATATGATTTTTATGTTTGCTATGTGTGAAAGTTGCTCTTTTTTATAATACTAATAACTAATAATAATGCTACTCCGTATCCTACTCTCTCTTTTTTTGTGGGCTTATTCTTTAGACGGCTAATATGTGTCATTATGTAACAATGAAAAATGATATAATCTATCAAAACATCAGCCATAAAAAGAACATAATACTACAATACAATACAAAATTATACGATATTATGAAACAATATGTAACAGTCATCCCAACAAGGTTAGGGTACATTTATACATTGAGCTCTTCAATTAGACTATGAAAAAATACCTTGCATCTAATTTTGGGTAAAAAAATATTGAAACAAATGAGTTCAATCATCCATAAAAAATTTCCTATGGATAAAAAAGCTTTGTAAATAAAAGTTCATTCCAAGTATCTTGAAGGCCAGGCAAACACCAATGAACACAATCAGCATAGCTAAATGGATTTGCTAGTTGCTCTTGTGTTAATTTATTCCATTGCTTCTTGTAAATTGTTGTGTGTGCATCTTTTCTATAACTTGAGAGTTGTGTGATATTGAGAAATGTAATTGGCACTTTTGATTTGCCAAATTCTTGTTTAATCACTTGCATTATGCTTTTTCTACTATCTGATCCCCAATAATTTGGATCCTCTATCATTTTTGTTTCATTGTAACAATTCTTATTTTGTTCACCTCCCCATTCTATGCTCCTGAAAAAAAATAAAAAGCCTCAATATGCATGCCATCGAACTCGATCTATGTCATACGTTAAAAGTTTGACTCATCTATGTCATTTTCCTTTGGAAAAAGGTTCATCCATGTCATTATTTGTTAACTGGAACAATTCCGATTTTGCAAAATCATTTGTTACACATGGTCAATTATGATTCGATCACGTCATTAGTTAAATCATTTTTTTAAAGGACAAAGGCTCAAATATGTCATCGAACTTTGATAAAAGGATCATCTATAACATTCGTTAAACGCTTGGCTCATTTATGCCATTTCAGTTAACAAATAATGGTATGAATGAGCCTTTTTCTCAAATAGAAATAACATAGATGAGCCAAACTTTTAATAAATGACGTAAATGATCTTTTTTCAAAGTTTGATGTCATACTTCAGCCTTTTCCGTAAAAAAAATGATTCTTCTATTTATTTATTTTTCAATGGAAAATGCAATGCCTAAATGATCAAAATGTTGTTTGGAAATTCTTCTTTTTTTAGATGTAAAAAGTTACTAAATATAGAATAATAATGTGATTGGTTTACTCACTTTTCATGAGAAGGTGACATGCTAGTGAAGAAAACTCTAGTTTTGTTTGAATCCATATTCCTTTTAATCCATCTCAACATACTCTTTATTGCCATCCCATATGCCTCCTCTGTGGATACCTCTACTATATCTTTCACTTCATCATCAAAAGACCCTTTCCTGCATCAATTTTCATTTTATATAACTTACTTTCCAAAAAACATTAAATAATAGAGATAAATCCAGAATTTAGATGTTGTAAATTCTGAAGAGTACTTCTAATTGGTGATTCCGTGGTCCGAACCACGGGCCAAGCTAGGGGAGCATGCATAAGAGGTTCATCCAAACCCCGTTTGCTAGAAAATTACAGCACATACAAGCTTAAAATTATTTTTGATATGTACATTTAAATCTCTCTATAACAACCTCTCTAGACCTATTATTGGTAATCTTAGAGATTCTATTTTTATAAAGATGGTTATTATATTACCAAAAAAAGCAAGATAATTATTATAAAGAGATAATTTTATAAAATGAAAAAAAACATGTTATAAAGATGTTTGTTGCTATTATAAGTACAAAAATGTTATAGAAAGGTTAAATATAACATAAAAACAATTTTGAGAAAAAAACTTGTGTTTTTTGTAGAGAATGTTATGTAAGAATGTTGTTATGGAGAGGTATACATGACTGTATTTTAAATTCTTGTAGTGAATATACTGACTCAATCACGATGAGAAACAATAAACTAAAGTAATAGCAAAAGAGTCAAGGAAATTACAAAATATTAAAATGAGGCCCCCTCATCCACCAAAGGTAAGTATTGAAGACAATTATATTAGCCCCTTTCCAATATTTTCCATGTGCATTTATTGAACCTTTTCTAACAACTCTTTCTTCAATCCTATGTTTTACTGCATCATCAGAATTTGATTCCAGCAAAAATGGTGCCCAATAAAACTCAATTGTTGCATTATAATCCTAAAAAAAACAAAAAAAACTCAAATATAAGCCAAATTATATATCTTTGTAACATAATTGTAATGTGTAAGTTCAAATTTTTGCCAGAGATGATCACCTTAATCGTGAAAACGTCGAAATTACCAATAGTTTTCATGGATTTAGCATTCTCAGGAATGAGTTTATGGACAAGACAAACCATAGAAACATATTGTCCTCTGTTTAAGGAATCGCCAACGAATAACATCCTCTTCCCTCGAAGTGTTTCCAACATTAATGTCGCATTGAAACTGTCATGTCATGTAAGCAAAAGGCGTTAAAGTAACAGTTAACCTCAAAAGTTAGTTCATAAGTTCAAGACTTTAGGACTTGTCGTTATAATAACATGGAGTAATGTGTGTTTTCACTCCTTATTCTAAGTTAAAAGTTTAATTTTTGAGTTGAGAATGTATAAGTGGATGAATAAAAGGGGTATAAAATTAATTAAACACTAGAGCTCATACTTGTTGGAATTTTTGCAACATTTCTCATATATATGTTTCACGTCAAAAATATTGTATTTGATTAAACTCGTAGCTCAATAGCTACATTTGCCATTGGACTAATGGACTCGTGATATAATTCATTATGCATAGAATTTGTTTGACTTATATACACTGACAGTATAAAAGAATGTTTACCTTGGAAGAGAGCAATCATGAGGTTGCCATCTCCAATGCTGATAGTGTTTATCTGGCCGTCCATGTTCTTGACAAGTCAATTGTGGTTGTATATAAGGACATTCTGATTCTTCATATAAAGGTCTTTTCTCATCCCAAATCCATTTTCCATTAAACACATTGCATCCTTCTTTTGTCTCTCCTACGACAAATGGTAACTTCTTGTTCTTTTCTACTAATAGAAAAGAAAATTCATAATAAGATATAGTTAATCAGCGGTGAAATCAGGAATTTCGCTTAAAGTGTTCAAGATTTTATGTAATTACAAGTATCTATAAGAAGTAAATTTTGACTTTTCCCACCCTACGACTTGAACTTTTAACCTTACTGGCTTCATGGACAACATTTCAAGTTTTTAACAAGTTGACTTTTGACCTTGAAGAACGTTTGTGGTGTAAGCTGGAGTCAAAAGTTCAAGACCATAAATTTTCAAGATTATTGAGTATAATTACCAATACAAAAAAAATTAATATTTAACTAGGTAAAAGGGTGGGGGCCTATTATCCAAAAGAAAAACATTCTCAAAATAATACACATCATCGATGAAGGGTGTTTAACTGATCACTCTTCAATCTATATAGCTATATCATTGCGGCCATATACTCATGCTGAATCCACCAACTCTAGATTATTATGGTCATACTCGTACTGAACCACCAACTCTAGATCCTAGATCCAACTCTACCTCAATAAGGGACAATAATATTGAAGTTTAGTATGAAAGGATTTTATTTTTTTTGCTTTGATTGATTTGTTATGTTCTCATGGTTAGACCAAACAAACAAAAAATCCAAACAAACATAAAATAAAATATTTTTCTCTAGACAAACATACATGATAAACTCCACCCAAAGGAAAAAAGTGCAAATTAATTAGAAGTACTCACTAATATTACTTGAGATGGAATTTTGTTGTTGGCTGGAAATTCTGGGATCAAGCTGGCTAAAAAAACAATTGAATTTTTCACTATATAGAATAATGATAAGAACAAAAAAGGGTAATAATATTAAGAGGAAATTAGAAATACGAATTTTCCTGAGAAAATAAGAGGAAAAATAAAAAGAAGATGAAGGTGGCTTCATTTTTTTGGTTTTTATTGGTTTTTTTGAAACCTTTTGTAGCTACATTTTTTTTTGTCTGTTTTTTTTTTTTTTGGTTAGGTAGTGAAAGTCATCTATTCAGACTGTTCAGTGTGAATATAGGTAAACTATAGGTTACCTATAAAAAGAGTTGAAGAAAATTAATTAGTTCTATTTTCAGCTAATTGAATAATTAATTTTTTTGGAATTATTTGTTGGTATTCTTGTTGGTAGTTACTAACTTACTATTACTTATCATCTTTTTATTATTATTGTTGTATTAGGTTTGAAGAAATTGACTTGTATTAATAGAGAGGTTATTAATGGATAAAGGGATTTAGGTCCCATTAGTTTTTATTAAAAGTAACATGTCTGAATCTAAAATAAGATGTGTATTAAGATAAAGTCGTTTGAAATATGACGATAACATCTTAGTTATGCCTAGAGGTTCATTTTATATGGAGGCGATCAATACAACAATAACATACTCAATATATTCTTACAAGTGGAATGCGGGAAGAATGAGATGTATGTTGATTTTATTCCTACTTTTGTAAGGTGGAGAAATTATTTTCGATAGATACATATTTCTCTAATAATGAGTAATATGTAACATAGTGGTTGTGGTCAATCCATATATATATATATATATGTCAATTTTTATGATGATAGAACTCATACAGGATCTACAAAAGGCAATGATCTCCCTTGGCTTCTAAGTGAAGGGTGGTCATGAATGATCTGATATAATTGTTTTCACATTTTATATATTGACAAGGACTTAATTATATATTCACTGGTGAGGATTGCTGAAAACTATATAAAAAGATTAAATATTGTTCTCATAACTGATGTCGAACTTCTAACATCCTCTGGCACACGCAAAATTGGGTATATGGAGCAGGAATATAACACAAGGGTTCAACATTGGGTAAATCAAGAATTAGAATGAATCTGACTCTAATATCATTTTAAGAAATGAATTTTTAACCTAACTCAAATCCAAAGGTTACAAAGTACATTACTACTGCAAATATCAGTGCATAAAGTAAACCGAATTCGTGCTGAAATATCCCACTTCGGAGATAAAATACTCTCTATCAAAGACAACTCTATTCCGATGCTCAAACCCAAGACATCTAGTAATAGACGGAGGGATACCTATGACTCCACCACAATGGTAATTCTATTATCAAAATGAAAGTATATAGTGTAAAGAAATTAGGTAAATCCAGTACCAACTGTGACTTGTTTAAAGGGCTGAGGAGTTGGAGTGTGATTTGAGATTTTAGGTAATATTTCAACTTCATTTTTAGTTTACACTTGTTTGATACCAACTCCCCACCTACCCTAATATTTACATGGAGTAGGTTATTCCCATTGACAAATATAATTTGTCAAGATTTTTTTTACATGATTATTTCAGTTTCACTACTTATTACTTTATCCTAACTGCTTCCAAAAAAAATAATCTTTTGAAGAGCTTTTTCTATCACAAACTCATGGTTATAAATGTTTGTCACTCCCTGGAATACTCTGAGATTTAGAGTTGATGTTGTCTTGACATCCATACAAGAAACTATTGACTTCGAATTGCCATTGTTCTGAAGGCCTAACGAGTTCCTTCTTTCTCAAAGGCCGTCATGTAAAGCTTTCCTCATAACAATGACTCGCTTGTTTAGTACTGCTAACTATCATAGGAAGATGCCACCCTGAGATTATCAGTAGCTTTGATTGTTGAATGTCGTGCAAGTTAGGTTGTGGTTGTATTGACTGCAAGCAGACACAGGCGCTTTAGGGGTGTATCTATAAAGGGTTCAAGTGACAGAAACATAAAAACAAGAATTGTCGTATTCGCTCTATAGTATTTCGCGAAAAATGGTGAAACCCCTTGTGTCTAAAAAAAGTTAGTGGGCACAATGTAGTTCAGATCCAAATCATGTTCATGGTAGAAGCACCAACAGCCTAAAAAGAATGCTGTTAACTAGAACTCAATGACACTGGAAAAGAAAAAAAGGAACTAGCACAAAATGACAGCCTATTCAAGGAAATTACAAACAATTGAAGTGAGGTCCATGAGAAAGAGCCAAGTTGTAAGATGTCCAGTTTTAGTCTTACTGGAGAGGAGCATGAGGATCTGATTTTCTTGAAGCATATTGAAAGAGCCAATTGTCGATCCACGTCAAAAATTGATTCATCATATCATTTGAGTAGTTAACTTGTTATTGCTCAAAAATTGACAGGAGAATATGAGCTCCTGTGACCATGAGAAGGTCCTCTAAATCTCCGCACCAATGATGTAAACGAACTCTGCAAAAGGAGAACATAAATGTGATGATAAGTTTTGGTTCAATCAGCCACGAACTCATCCTCCAATGAAAAAGATTATGTGCACACCAAAAAGAAGGCTATTCTCAATCTTTTTTTTTTCCTGGATATTTAAGGCAAGGCAGAGATCTATGGCATAGTGTTTCAGCAGGTCCATGAATCCACAATTCAACTAAGACACACACCTCTTTGTGAAGGTAAACAGGGATTGGAGAAAGAAAGCACAAGAATGGCTTGCTTGTATATCTGGTGTTAATATAATGTACTCACAAAGTTTGAACTACGGGTTGCCTCCAATTACGTAGAAGCTTCATTTTTTATACCATTGGTGCTTGCATGGAAATTAGCAGTCAGGAATGAAGAAAACAGAATAATAAACACAAATCCAAGAGTTGTCCGTTCACAGCGCAGAGAACTCACTGCTAGAGTCAACAACCATCCAACTAATGCAACCATGATCCTTAGAACTCGGACACGCTAGGTGCTATAATTATTCATGGAAAACACACTCATATTGGATGTTCTTTCAATATACCACTTTTGTGGCAACACTGCTAGGTGCTATAGAAAAAATAAAAAAAGAAACACAATGTTATTGATCCTAGCCTACCCCGAATCTCTCCTGGAAAGAGGTTCATTACTAGAAATGTTTGGACAAGCAAGACTCAATTATGTCAAAATGTATCGCCCAAAATCGCAGCCAATAAGACATTTTCACCAGATCAACTTTTTAACTTTATTATAAGACCTCAGGCATTCGATACCTGTAATGTATGTGGCAAGCTCGCCCAAAACTCCAAGTTTGGAATTATCTGCATAAGTCAGAGAAGAAAGATGTCAGATTGTAGCATTGCACAAATTCAATGTCAAAGACAGTCCAACACAAGCAAAGTCAGCATGAGTTTTATATAATAATACTGCACTCGATGGGGAAAAAAAGGTGTGTATTGTCAGGAATAATACTCAAGCCAACAAAGCATCTTCGAACATTGGATCAAACTTACACCATGGTTACTTCACTGACACCTGAGGTAGCTAAAAATTTTCAAACAAACCAATTTTATTTCCTGAGGAAAATGTTAAACAGTTTACATTAAGAGAATCAATATTTTCCACTTTGCCCGAAATTGATTAACTTGGGCTCAAATTTATTAACTTGATCAGACTGATTATGATCTAGTTCAAGGCCTCTTATAAGTAAAAGGCGCTCTGGTGGGATCTTCATGGTCAGAAAGTCTTTTACAGCCAGTTTAATAGTGAACAGGTGGCATTACTCCTTTGGCCTGAATCGAGGAATCCCTTAGATGAGATGCTATTATTTAAAAGATTCTTTCTCAATCCCTGAATAATTTGGGGAGAGACAAGAGAAAGATAGGAAAAGAAACTTCAACAATCCTGTAAGATTTGTAACTGTCACCGGTGACGTGCACTTGGCGCAGTAAACTACAGCTCGAGTAAAACTGCAAGCTTACACACAAAGAATGACAAAAACCTACCACTCTCTCTTCTAGCAACGAATCATCTTATGACTCTTTAGTGTGGTGAGCTTTCTCTATGCAGATATAGAGTGGAATACTGAATGCATTTTTCACATTTTTCTAACTGGAATAAATTAAGAAGCAACAAATCCAAATCATTAACATCCCAATTTGATTAATTTGCCTCCAACACAAATTTAAGGTCAACTGATCAAAGCTCTGCAACATGTTTTCATCTCAAAGTTCATAATTATCCTCCTTGATGTCACCATTATTCCCTATCAACCACCACCATGCATCACTATCTATAACCGCAATATTTCATTATCTTCACCACCCCGAGAACCAAATCTGTAACTATATTATTAAGTCCTGTTTTGCTAATAAAAAAAGATGTCTTATTCATAAAAGACTCTTACTGTAAAATCAATGGAACCCACTATTCAGTATTCTCATTTGCTTTATCTCTCAACAGAGTTGTTTAAGTTTATATATAGCAGATAACTCCCCCCCCCCCACACACACACACACACCACAAAGGCCAAAAACATCACCTGTAGTCAGAATTTGACATTTAAAAATTAGAAGACAAATATACATCCTAATACACAAGTTTTTTCCTTCCTCGCATAACCACCTTGCTATGAGATTGTTACATCTCATATTTTTCTTAGGTAAAAAGGTTTGACTCTATTACATGTTTTAGGCTTTTAGCTGCCTACTTTGTGTATCACATAAGTGTATTTATCTGGTGCCGACTTAGTTATCTTGAGACAATCACTTACGGTAGAGAGTAGAATTATTTTGATAACCGAGAAATCCGTCTGTGATCCACCGCCCTTTGGACCAATCACAGCCTTCTAAACTCGGTGGATAATGGGCCTGCCCCTCTACCCTTCTCCACTAAAATACCGGGTTTCGCTTTGCATGGTGTGGGGCTTGAACCTACGACCTAAGTCACAAATCCTCCACCTTTTGCCACTCGAGCTAGGCCTTGGGGGTCAGTAGAGAGTAGAATTATGCTTTTGTAGCAAAAGAAAAAAAGGAGGATAGGGCAGCAAGAGGCCAGTCACAGTCAAACAGAGATATTGTGGCCAAAGAAGTCTGGATAGGAACTCTCATGCACCTATTCTGATAACAGAAAATGAAGACATAAGACAGAAAGAAGAGAGTAAGAGAAGTAACATACGTCTATCCCACGAATGCCCAAAGAGTAGTACCGATAGACTGCACCACCCAGCAAGTAAACTCCAAAGAAGAATAGGATTCTGTCCAGTGTTTATCAACCAATCAATCAATCAGTGAGAAGGAAACTCAATTACCTAGTCTATGCTTTTAACCATTAAACCTTACAGTATCAACATGGTACCAAACCAGCCCATTCCGTTCCCGTGAGAGGATATAATCAATGCACAGCCGGAGGGGTGATGTATTTTCGTAGCCTGCCAACAAAAAATAAAGCATGAACTCCACATCGATACTATCCATAAGAACAAGGTTCTTGACAAAGTTAAGAGGATGAGATATAAAGAGGAGATTGAAGAATGCACCAGATTGTCTGTTTCATATGTATGAGAAACTAGGAAGAAATCTGAGCATGCAATGCATATTGCAACAAGGTCTGCTGAGTTGGACACTTCAGACCAAACAAGCAGCCACTAACTTGGTGCCTAGGACTAATATTCAATCTGCTCCCATAAATTATGCTCCTATGATCAATGCCTTGCCGAGGGGTTCTTTCTTTTCACCTAGCATGTCACTAGAAACTATTATCCCCACATCAACTCAATGTCATGCCAAGGTTCCCATCAACTATGCTGCTCGAACTCTTCAAAAATGTCAACAGTGGTGTTGGATCCTTCAAAAGTAGTGCATTTTCAAAGAATCCAACACGGGTGCGGCATCATTTTTGGAGGAGCAACATACCCATTAAAGTGCCTCCCATCTCCAAGACTACTTGCACCACTAATCACATTTACAATTTTGATTTGCAGGTCCATTTTATACCATGCTAGACTATAAGAAATCATCATAATGTGGTTGTCCATACCAAGGCCTGTTACCTTATTGCCAGTTGAAAGGAAAAACACATTTTTATTTATTTTATTAACCAAGATCCTTTTCTTAATATAATGACATCAAACACTCCTATGAGTGATACAAAGTACTGCATAATGAGATTGAAACATAGACATTCAGAGTACTTACGTAATCACAAGTCCCAACTAATTCAAGTGTCTGAGGACCCTGACAAAGGAATGGAAAAGAAAATCATATGCCGAATTCCAATGAAATGTCACTGGAGAAAAGTACAGCCGATATACAAAGGAAACAAGCCCTTACTTGAACTCCATTTGTATCACATACAACAGACACAGCAAGTGAACAGTTGGACTTTGAACCTCGGTTAGACAGTTTAGCTGTGATGCCTTTGAGTGGATCCGTTTTGTCTGCCATATTAATAAACGCAAGAAAAGGCATTAACATTTCCAATTTAATCTAGTAAAGTTGTCTCCGCAGGTGATTGCAGACTATATCTGCATGAAAAAATGCTACAATTCGTAATTACTAATTGTGTACCTAAAAACAAGAAGAAGAACAAGTAATTGATAATAACTTCTCTCCTTTAATCTGAACTAAATAATTGACGGATTCTTACCAATGAGTTCAAAGGACGTGCTTGATGAATATCCAAGAGTAGTGCACACAGGATAACCTGCACTAACCATACTAAAACCATTAAGGAAATAGAACAAAGAATCAACTTGTGTAAAGTTAGCTAGATTTTCCGAAGAGTCGATGTATGTGCTCATGATATACTTGTAAATACCGCATCATCTCGGCATAGTATAAATGGATTCCTTTGTTTTATCACAAAAGGAAAAGGGAATACATATCATCTGTTTGTCTGTTGTATATACGATTTATATGTTCAACTTAAACATGATATTCTGAAGGTAATACCTCTTTATTCTTCTTTAGATTCCCTTTGAAGAGAAATGGTGATGTACCAAGAGTACATGCATAAACTAAACAGAGGATGAATAAAATCCCAAATGTTCATTCTATTTAGCTGTGTCACTACTTTGGCCAATCAATATAGTAAAACTTTACTAGGGAAGTGAAAATAGTTGACTCGGAGAAGAAGAGAATGTACACAGTTAGGATCACCAAGGGCATCAAGAAGATGCAAAAAGCTAAAAAAAGAGATAGAGTCGGCTCTATACAAAAGATTAAGCTTAATACTAAGGAGCTGAAAAAATAAAAAAAACTGTTCAGTGTTTGTTATAGGGGTCAGATTGCACCAGCTATACAGAGAAAGTAAGCATTTAGCCTTCAGGAAGTGATTAGGACTTGAGACTCTATCAAAACATCTACGGTTTCTTTCTGTAAACACCAAAAAGTACAAGCAGGTATCATTGACTAGATTTTCTTGATGATTTATCAATGTTCCAGGAACTCCATCCTCCATAGTTGTTCTGTCCACTTGCAATGCAAAAAAAGATGATTGATTGTCTCAGTTTGTTCCCCACATAGAAAACACCTTGCGACCAATTGATGACCCCTTTTACTTAGGTTTTCCTGTGTCAAAACTGCTTCTTTAGCCAAAAGTCATATCATGTGTTCCTATCTTGTTGCATGTGTATTGGATACTAGAACTTCGAACTAATTTCGCAAGCACAACTGCTTTCTTTAAGCCTTTTACAGACTCAACTCTCAACAATAATTGAGTAATTGACCATTCATTCATGCTTTCATGAGAACAAGCAACTGGAAATCCATTGTTGTTTATCTGATATTTTATTTCCTGGGAGTTGATCAATCAAAGCAAACTAACTTTTTATTAGGCAAGGGACTCTATCAATCGTTCAAAAAGCACTTCCAGAACCAATGCTCATAAAGTCATTTGAATTGAAAAAACTCCTAGGTAAAACATCTTACTCGATCATTTGCATGACACGGTGACAATTTTTTGTGTGTGTTTTATTCTTTTGTGCAACATGGGACCTGAAGAGATATGTCATGTGGCTAGATTGTTGGTCACAACTCACAACATCAGTTTCGTCAAAGGACTTCTTTTTCCTTTTCTTTTTTATAATCATCCGTCAACTTATGCACCTCAACTAATTCCATGGATACCTGACACCTCCCAGGCTCCCACCAGCAGAAGTACCAAGTCTTGGTTCCCTATCATATATTTTCTCCAGGTCAATGAACACAATGTGTAAATCTTTTTTACACTCCCAATAAATCACCATCAATCTTAATACAACCTCCATTGTAGAGCTATGGGCATAAATCCAAACTGATCCTCTGTAGCTCTTGTATTGTCCCTAAGTATACGCTCTATCACTCTTTCCCAGAGTTCCATCGTACAACTCATAAGTTTAATACCACGATAGTTCACACTATTTTTGAATATCTTCTATGTTCTTATAAATTGGAATCACACTATCACAGTACTCTTTCTCCACTTGACAGGCATCTTACCACTTCTTAATATAGCATTTAATAACTTGACAAGCTATCCCAATCCAATCTCCAAGGCACTTACAAACCTCAATTGGGATACCATCTGGACCACATGATTTTCTATCCTCATATATTTCATGATATAATTTACCTATTCCAACCTAATTATATGAGTGCAGCTAAAGTTTCTATAGCGGGTGTCCTAAGAAGCTGGAAAAAGGATGGCATGGTAAGTAAGAAGGAGGAGAGATGGAAGATTGTCCCAGCTTGTATTTGGTAATCAGTTTGAGAGGAACAAGAGGTGTTTTGAAGGAGTACAAAGCAGCTTACAGATTCTTAAGATGAATTGCTTAGGCCTATTTTATTTTTGGTGTGAGCAAAAACTATTAGCTCAAACAGAAGACGTTTTTGATGTTTTAGATTTTTTGTAAGGATAACTTGAACCACAAGATGTAAGTTGTAATACTTTTGTTGGGGAACTATACCTGTTGGTGTAGTATACCTGTAGATATATAGAAGTAATGTTACCTTTCTCAAAAGAAAAAGTTCCTATAGTGTACAAACGTATGGAGATCCATAATGTGCATATATCTTCCCCTCTTCTTTTCCTCAGAACTTATGAATTGCCTTTGCAATCAAACGTTCAACTGTAACAACTAACAACAGACACAACCCCATGGTGTTCAAAGGTGGTTGTGAGCCCCCATGGTGTAGGAGTCTGGAAAGCAATCAGATCCCTCTGGTCTTTGATGGCTTGGAAAATTAGTTTAAGAGTGGGCAAATGGTAGGAAAATTCTTTTTTGGTGTGATAATTGGCTTGGGCATGGACCTCTAAAGCAACTCCTTCCTGAATTCTTTAGCATTGCCACTATGCCAGTCATTGGTCTGGATTCAGCAATACACTGATGGAATATTACTTTTAGAAGGCTACTGCATGATTGGGAGTTGGAACGAGTTGTTGAATTTTTCAAGACCTTGGAATAATTCCAAGGGATCAAAGATACTGAAGATTCACTTATATGGAAGCCCACTAGTAAAGGAACTTATTCAGAAAACTTAACTTATAACATTCTGCTTAGGCACAGACAATCAAGGGGATTCCAACAGTGTTCTAGATGCTTTTTGTGCGGAGCTGCTGGGAAAATAAAAGTCACTTATTCATTCATTGTCCTGTTACTGGACAATTATGGCAACTATTGTTGAACATGGTAAAAATCAGATGGTCAATGCCAGTAACAAATGTTGATTCACTGAAATGTTGGAACCAGAATGATGGGGAAATTAGTAAGAAAAATTGGTGGAAACTTGTCCCTGCTTGCATATGATGTACCATTTGGAAGGAGAGGAACTATAGAACTTTTGAAGACAAATATAATTTTGTGGAGAAAATCAAGACGAATTGTATATTTTTGTTTTCTTTTGGTGTAAAGAAAGCTAATGCTGAGTAGGCTGAATCACTAGTTGATATGATAGGATCCTTATGAAACAGTGGCTTAAGCTTGGTTGGGATTTTGTGAAGTCTTTTTGCACTTTTATGGTGTAACTTTAATATAATATATATATAGTCGTAACCAGTTTCAAAAAAAAAAAAAAACAGACACAACCCCACAATAGCTTTTAGTTCCTAAAATAGTTGGCATGAGATAGACATATGGACAAGACAATTTCTCACATACTTTTTTATACATGCTCATCTTGCTTAATCCATTGGATATGGAGTACATAAAATCTTAAAAGGATAAGCTTTCCTTTTTTCTCCTTTCTTTAGTGGTATTCTCCTTGTCATGTCCAAGTATTGAAACCATTTAAGTCATAATGATTTAAACATCTCTTGACCCACCAGTCCTCCGCCATAACTTGAAAGGATACTTTCATGGAAAGTGTGAAAAAAATAAAGACAAGACATGTAACAATTTAAATGTTAATAAAGTGAAAAAGAAATCCCAGATACCCATAACTTCAGTAGTATTACCTCCAATAATGTTAGCCACGAGGGCACTACAACCCATACCACAACGAGAAATACCACCACAGTCCTGCAAATGTAAGCATGTTCAAGTTAGAGTTGTCTACGTGGTGAGTAAAGAAAACTAACATTTCTGAAAATCGTTATCATAGTCAAGAAGTTTAAATTTCACATCTAAAAGACAGAATATTCCTATACATGGCTGATGGACCAAACAAGTCCAAGCTGCATGTGATAAATAAAATCACTTGAAGATGCTTTACCAAATAAAATAAATAAACAAACTTCACTTATGTACATCTTGGTTACTTTCTAATGTTCAATATGTTGAGCAGAACATAAATTTATCTTAGCATAGTTGATAGTCTTCTAAACTTCACATCCCAGATACCCACAAATGATGTTATATATTTCCAGTGGCAAATCAAAGATATCAAATAGTCAATATTCAATCTTTGATATTATAATCGGTAGAATTTTTCAAAAGAGAATAACGGAATCTATATAACTTGTGTTTTTTTTAATAACCGTAGCGTCCGGTTCAACTTGTTTGCACCTCGATAATTCCATGAGATACCTGCCAGCTCCCACCAGCAACAACTATTGTACACCAAGGTTGGAGCAGGTACCAGAGTCTATAACTTGTTTCATAGTCATTGAGAGATTTCTGAGGGCCATCACGGTCCTCCTGGCCTCTCTCCTAGTATGTTTATATATTGTTTATTCTGCAGCATTTCCTGATTTGTAGAACTAGGGTAGTTTAATCTGCAGCCTCACATTAGTTGTGTATTTGGCAGCTACTAGAATACTATTGTTACGAGAAGGTTAGCTAATTTTCTGTTGCACACGATAATTTACATTTCATAGGGTTAACTATAGAACAACTTTGTCTCCTCTAGCAATGATAATTGGCAAAGAAACACAGATGTAGTTTGGCAAGCACTTACCCCACACTCAACACAGGTAGGAGGATCATGGTTGAAAATCATTGCATCACAAAGCTGTTCCATAAGCAGAGAGGAAACAAAGTGAGATTCAGTAAAGTATTAGCAGTTACCAAGTTTAACCAGTAATAAAATCCAAAAAACTTTTTTTTTCCTCATCACAAGATGTAATTGCCACTTATATTAACCATACATATAACAGTTCAACTACATTATGCTTCCTAAGCGAACACAATGAAACCTATAATGGCTCATCATAGACTTCAGACATTCAGGAGCTAATAAAATACCTTTTTCTCTCAGATAAGGGGGAGCTTATAAAATACTCAAGTACATAGTTAAATAGTCAATGAGCAAGTCTTAGAAAACCACTGTGAAATTGAAAATCAAACTAAGCATGACAGTGTAACCTGATGCAGACAACCTGAAACCATAGCACAGTCCCATTAACAGCCACCTTGTAGAACCTGAAATTAAGTACAAGTACAGACTACTTTAGTAAAAATGTCCATCCCACAACAAACTAACAAAAGCAATATTTTCTTTGACCTGAAATGATGGATGTCAGAGTCCTTTAGTAAAAATGCCACCCCGCAACAAACTAACAAAAGAAGAATTCTCTTTGAGCTTTGTATCTATTCTCCTCTATATTAGTCCATCTTACACCAACACTAAATAACGTCTTATAGGCAAAGAAGAAGTTCTTTCTTTGGAATTGGAGTTCACTAATGACTAAATCACACACTTATCCTTACACAGACATTCAAGTCTCTAACCAAAACAAAACACTCCCAACAAAACCTGGACCTAATGTAAGTATACAACACTAAGCCTCAATCCCAATCCAACAAATTGGTATATACTCCCTCCGTTTCAATTTATTTGTCTCTTTCTCTTTTTGGCAACTCCTTAATTCTAATTTACAAGGCATGTTAAGAACCACAGGATTAAAAGACATTTTAGTACATTCCACGTATCTATAATTTAAGATCGTAAGATTCAAAAGTATTATTTACTTTCTTAAACTCTGTGTCAAGTCAAAACAAGACAAACAAATTGAAACAGAGGGAGTATCCAATATGTTCTATTCTTTTTTTCTTTTTGATGACCGTGGTGTCCGGGACAGCTTTCACGCACCTCAACTAATTCCACAGAAAACCTGCCACCTCCTTCCAGCAACAGCCACCTCCCGCCAGCTATAGGTATCAGGTAACTCTATCCACCAAGGCTAGAATAGATGGGAAGAATCACCTAGTGTTTTTTGTTTCAGCTATGTCATGTTCTTAGCTAAGAACAATGACATATATTGTACTAGGACGGAAATATCAATATGGAATCCAACAATGTCATTTCTCATATCTCATCAAATTACTGCAATAGTTTTCCCATGTTTCACTACCAACCCAATATCCATCACCTATTGTTTCTCACATTCCACTATCAATCACATAACTGCACTAGTTTTCTTATATCTCAACTAATCTCGAACTAACAGAAAACTGTAAGTTATTGAAAGTTAGCAAGTAAAAAAGAGAAAGAGAGAGTACCCATCTTCACTGAGGATGCCATGAGGGAAATTACGAATTGGGTTCGTTAAGCTGTAATTGTAAAGCTTATTGCCTTGCTCAAAACTAAGCTGACACGTTCCATAGACCGAAGTAATGATGGTGGCGAAGATTAGTGGAAACAGACGAAGTAGATGGCGATTTGGGAAACTGCCACCAATTGTCATTTCGAATTCCTCAAACTACATAAGCAGAAATTTGTTAGGTGGTGAGAATTTTTGCAGTAATTGAAGGTTTGTTTTCTTGATCTTTACAGAAATGAAGTCGAATCTTGCTTGGGAGGGGAGGCCAGCGAACAAGATGAACGCACGGCGGTTTTGGATGTGTGTCCTTATAGCTAATTACGGACTTACTAATTAATGAGCTAATTACGTATTAGTTTGCAATATTATGAATTTTATTACTTATATTTTGAATTTCAAATTTGTGTATATGATGTGTTTAAACAAATAGGCATTTCGGATATATATTATCATTTAATTTATTTTAGGTACACTATATAATGATGAATTTGTATATATTTGACTCTCTCGCTTATCTTTTTTCTATTTGAGTTACCATTCTCCTATTTGTTTGCCTCTCTCCTTTTATCAGGTATCCAGATGGGTAGATACACATATTTAATGTAATTCACTGTTGGGATATATGTTATTAACCATGTGTTTAGATATAATTATTTTTTTATTTTTAATAGATCATATATTTATTTTTTTGTGTCGTTTACTTATATATTACTTAGATGATTTAGTATATAGAGTTTTGGCTTATACACAAAGGATTAATCATTGGTTCTTATAAGTATAAAGTTTTTTGTTCACAATCTAAGATGGGAATTGGACATGTCATCGGTACGATTGTAGCACAAGATTATATGTAGTTTATCTTGATTATGGGAATGATATAGTTCCAACTTCTTGTGCTAGTGCATTTTGTATGTATTGAACGGGACCGAGTAGAGATAGTTGATTTAGACTGACTGACAAAAGCATAATTCTCTAAACTATTAAATGTACTTATATTCTTAATCGGATATAATCATTATGATCTGTATATGTTATTTATCGTTTTGATTTATTAAAATGTGAGATTCTAAGTTGGGTCAATATGCCTGGTAGATTGAATGATGATTATATATATTGGTGAAATAATAAGTTAGTTGACGAAATTCATGTCTCGATATAGAGATTGATGATATGCCTTTTTGAGAAGCTTATAAGTTTTCATCGTGTCAAACCTTACAAGTGAATCTATGAATCCGACACATGAAATAAGTTAAGTAGTGCTCTAAAGAAAATTGATCATTGAATTAAATTCGTCAATAATTTAATTTATTGATTAGTATCTGTAATCTTAACATAGGGAATTATGTGTTTAATGAGAAAATTTGAAATATAAATAGAGGAGTGCAGTTACGAATTTTTTAGTGGAATGATCTGTAATTTATTATGGCAAGAATAATTCAAATTAAATATTTGAAATTATTTTCATAATAGAAAGCCTTAGTAATTAATTATGTGGTTCCTACCATGCTCATATTTAACTAGAACTTAGAATCTATTCTAAGGGGAAAAGGAAGAAGTACATGTCTTTTTCTATTCCAAGGAAAGACTATGTGTTCTTCTCCTCATTGGACTAGGGAAGAAATCTCTATAAATAGGGATTCTTCTAACCCTTGAAGAAGAATAAGTTTTATATACGATACTTGCCCACCCAAGTATTGAGGGAGTTCAGAAGTGAACTTGAGATCACTGTAGAAGACCAAAGAATTGTCGTCCAATTTGTTGACTAGCTGGTGGATTCGCTTGAAGGTTCTAGCTTGTTGATTAGCTTGTGGATTCGCTTGAAAGTATCTGCTCATGCTTCAAGAAGTAATTCTTGAATTAAATTTCAAAAAGTTTATGTGCTCTAACTGTCTAACATGATTGTACTTGTTCTAGCATAAACTATGTGTTGTCTATTATTCATGTAAGTTGTATGATTCTGATATGCTTCTGCTGTGCATATAGTTTTCTATCATTCACATGCATCTGGAAATAATTTGTATGTATATGAAGATCTCACTTGCCTCCCTCTGTCCTCTTTCCTTCTCTCGCTCGCTTCTCTTTCTACTTTAATGTATCTAGCCGTAAAAATACATGTATTTAGGTGTATTTGATTTGAAAATTAGTATGAAATTATTAATTAGCGAGACAATATATAATTATTTCATATTATAGAAAAATTAATAAATATGATATGAATGTTTGTGTACTTGGGCAATTTTTTCTTCTTTTTCGATTTCTATTATATTGTTAACTATGCACAATTAGTTAATGTCCCTTAGGGTCAGGAGAAAATGATCTCTTGTGACTAATTTATGAATTGAATAAATTTTTATTTTTTTTCATATTTCTTATTTGTGAAAATGAAATTTTAATTAAAAAAAAACTACAAATCATTCTCTCGTCATTTGTCAAATAAAATAAATGGGGTGCAACATGCATAAAATATTCCTAATCTTATTGAATATTTATCAAATAAGAAAATACTATTTGAAGTCCAATAAAAAAAGTTATGTCGTATAAATTATGACAAATATATTATATAAATAGTCACTTTTAATATAATTTGTTGTATTTGTGCTATAGAGCTTTGCATCCATAAAATAGATATAAATAATACTCTCCAATTGTCATTTGTCAATATATGATCACACGACTAGCTAAACTCTCCTCTCAATTTAGACATGATAAAATGAATATAAATCAAGTATAATTGGGTTGGGACAATACTGAATTTAAATAACCTCTCAATTTAATATCGCATACGTACCAAAAATTAATTTATCAAATAAAAATACAAGAAACAAATGAAATGTATACCTACCTAACCCAATTGTCAAATAAAAATCATTATTTCAACTTTACCCCCACAAGTGAATAATCCAATTTTGGTGACAAAGAACATTGCATTAAAGAGAGAAAAATAGAAGAAACTTTCCAATTTTCCTGCACAAATAACGCAATTTTTTTTTACTATATCCTTTTATAATTGTGATATTTTGACCAAATATTCAAAATAATATTTTTCTCAAAGTAAATATTTAAAATTATTTCCAAAATCAGCCAATGTGATGGCGCTAGATAGAATTACTCATTTTTTAATAATACCTTATGCATTATGAATCTAAATTAATCTTCCAATACAAATATCAAACACGAATGAAAATAAGAAAGTCATTACCAAAAGCAAAATTTATAACCGTCCTTTTGCTCGAATGCCACGAGCCTGCCACGCGCTATTATGCACTACTCAATCCTATCCATCCACGTGTCATCCATCCAACGGCTGTAAGTCCTCTCATGTCCGTTTTTTCATCATCTACTTACTATAATCATCATCCCTCTTTCATCTTCCTTTGTTTTCTTTCTACTGATAATTGTTCAATTTCTGCATAGGTTTTAGTATTCATCATCATGCTTCTGAAAGTGGCACCTGCGTTTGCGTTGTTGAACACCCATGGGGAAAATTTGAGTTCTGTGATATCATTTTCTTCACATGGATCTGTTTTGAAGAATTTTTCGGCAAAAAGTGGAAATGGATTGGTTGTATGTGCTTCAAAGGGTTCGAACAGCAAAC
Organism: Solanum piurae; assembly: GCA_029582685.1. Classification (NCBI taxonomy): domain Eukaryota; kingdom Viridiplantae; phylum Streptophyta; class Magnoliopsida; order Solanales; family Solanaceae; genus Solanum; species Solanum piurae. Next base: position 22,706 of record JAJOOO010014907.1, on the reverse strand, counting down.
CGTTGACGGGTGTTGTTTTCGAACCCTTTGAAGAGGTGAAGAAAGAGCTTATGCTTGTACCTACTGTTCCTCAAGCTTCTCTTGCTAGACAGAAGTATACTGATCACTCTGAAACTGCTCTTAATGAACAGATCAAGTGAGTTTTTTTAATATTTCTAAGATTTATCCATTTTTTTGCTCGTGTTTGATGTTTTGCTTTTTATTGTATTATTTTGTTATAGTTATTGGTCGTTTGGTAGCATGGGTTACTAGAAATATTATACATGTATTAGATCCTGCATAAGTAATATCATGTTTGGTAATTGGTTAGAACTATATATAAAATTAATAGGGTGTTTGATTTGCAATTTAGAAACTTGCATAACTAATACAAGTATGTTAGGAGGGAATCTATGTATAATTTTAGATAGGATAGAAGATGGGATAATTAATACATGAATAATTAAACTCTGCCTAACTAATTCCTGCATAAAACAATACATAAATTTACTCATAACTAATCCATGTATTACTAATATTTGCATAACTCTAGCCAACTATCAAACGATTTATACTGCTCAATAAAATTGCTTTGGATGGTTCCTTTTTGAGCCGTCTAGCAGAAACAACCTCTCTACTTCTGAGTTAGAAGTAATGTTTGCGTACACTCTAACCTCCCCTGACACCACTTTGTGGGACTATAATGGGAATAGTGTTGTCGTTAAAATGGAAAAGGCTATGAATGGTCCAAAGGGCGGGTCACAGACGAATTTCTCGATTATAAAAAAAAAATAAAAAAAAATGGGAAACTCATGCAAGTGACCACAACTAGTTTGAAATTGAGGGTAGTAGTAGTTGATATGTTGTTGTTGTTGTGTTTTAGAAGTGGTGTTCAAAACATTTCACTCTTAGCAAGGGAATGCGAAATTTTCCAATCTCATAGATACATATAGAATTCTGAGGAAATAGAATTGCCTTAGCGGAGACTAAATATAGTGACTATAGAACTGCCTTAGCGGGGCTAAAAATAGTGACTATGTCTTCATGCTTTCGAAAAAAGAAAACACCTATCTACTTATTGCATTAGTCGTGTCTATTTTGAAGTCTTTTTAACTCGTTTGATGTGAAGCCCTTCCATACGTGTATGAAACATCAATCAGTCCTAGTTAATTGGTCAAATGAGGATTATGATTTCTTGCCTTTTGGAACAACTTCTTATAGTTCTGTTACTATCTATTTTTGAGATTGTTTTGTATTTTTTGTGATTGCAGTGTGGAATACAATGTTTCGTATGTTTACCATGCTATGTATGCCTATTTCGACAGAGACAATGTTGCTCTCAAGGGACTTGCCAAGTAAATATTCAAAGACTCTTCCAAATCGATGAGTTAGCCGTGTGGATTTTGTTTAATGGTTTGTGATTATATGTTATTGTTTTGGTGATATAGGTTTTTCAAGGAATCAAGTGAAGAGGAAAGGGAACATGCTGAGAAATTGATGGAGTATCAGGTGTTTGAAAATTTGCCTTAATGAAATTTTGTGTTACTGCTTCTTATCTTTATGATTTGTGCTTTGTGTTTGGGGGGGTGGTTAATTCTAGCATCTGGTTGTATATGCTAATTGGGGTGCTTCAACTTCTTGTATTACTTGGATTTAGAACAAGCGTGGTGGGAAAGTGAAGCTGCAGTCTATTTTAATGCCATTATCTGAGTTTGATCATGCTGAGAAGGGGGATGCATTGTATGGTAAGTTTGTTTTCTGTTCTCTTATTTTTTTTCCTTAATAACCATGGTGTCCGTGCCAACTTGCAGTTACCTCGACTTATTTTATGGTTACCTGCTTTAGGAAGAACTCACCTAGTGTTTTTGTCTTGAGATGTGAACCTAAGACTTCCTTTTTTTCCACCCGCTTTTTTGAGCATTAGGCCACATCCTTGAGTGCTGCACTTTCTGTTGTATGTTGTAATCCTATTTTTGTAAGGAGATGTTTTGATGATACTAGTAGAAATGGTTGTCTAGATTATAAGTTCCTAGAAATGTTTACTCTGTTCATCAGATGTCTATGTTGACAACTTGACATCAAAAGAGATAAAATTAATGTTGCAGACGCCAGTATGCCTTCGTACTCCCAAATGCCTAATATTTACTATATCCTCTTCCTTGTGAATTTGTGAATTAAGAAATACGGAAGTTGTTTTGTTGTTAATCACTGAGAAAAAAAGGAGATTGAGCTTTCAGTTACTTACCACGTGCTTTGTTGACTTTATTCTGTAGCAATGGAACTTGCACTTTCTTTGGAGAAGTTGACAAATGAGAAGCTCTTAAACTTGCATGCTGTGAGTTTTTCTACTATTCTTTTTAGTTGTATCCACAATCATTTGGATCAATTTGAAATAGACAACCATTGTGTTGGTTTTCGATGACATTGAAGAAAAAAGTTCTGCATCTTGGTTTTTCATAATTTGTCATAATACATTTTGACTGCTCTATAACTTTTAAAAACAGGTAGCCACACGAAACAATGATGTGCAGTTGGCTGATTTTGTTGAAAACAAGTACTTGCAAGAACAGGTCTGGCTTCTTACTATTTGTCTAATGGAGTTGTTACGTCTCAATACTAATGCATGATACTATTTTAATTTTTAAGACATGTTCTTCCTTTGTTTCTTTCAACTTTTAAGACGTGTTCTCCTCATTAGGTGGAAGCAATCAAGAAGATCTCGGAATATGTAGCTCAGCTGAGAAGAGTGGGCAAAGGACATGGTAGGATCGCGCTTCCTTGTGAATTACTTCTCATTAATTAATTATACTTTTCCCCTTGTACACTATTCATATAAACCTTAACTTTTCAACGTCCTCGGCTGCAATTTAGGTGTCTGGCACTTTGATCAAATGCTCCTGCACGAGGCGGAAGTTCTTGCATGATGGAGAAGAAGGACTTTCAACTTTCTACGAGTACAGTGCCCTTTTGGAGGATGTTGTCTGGGTATATTTTGGCATTAGCCTTTTCTATGAGATAGATATATAAGGTGTTTTGGTGATCGAAAGTCCCGGTGCTGTACATATAGACCAAATAGATGTAGTTATCTGTGCTACTTATTAGTACCCTCCTGGTGTTCAAATCAGTTTTAATTTCCCTTGTGGTTTGCTAGTTGTAGCTTGGAATCGAAGGTGCCCAAGTGAAGTCAAATGTAAAGTGAAGTTGTTAGTTGGATGTTGGCTCATTTGGAGAAATAATAAATAATTGGAATTCAGCTGAAGTTGTTTTTTTGGGGGTTTGTTTCGATATTTTTATAAGTAATTGTAAAAAAAGACGTCGTTTTCCATAGATTCTTCTCTCAATAGAGATACATGTGCACATATTACCTCCAATGTAGATGTGCACTTATGGATATATCAATTATTTATGAAAGTGTATAGCTAAAGAATGTGGAAAGTATTTTTGTCGATATTTTTTTTTCAAAAAATTATATAAGGCAAATACATAAATATATATTTTTTAAACTTAGCTTCGGTTCATATTTATGCCCTTCAACTTTGAATGTGTATAAATAAGCGATTAAATAAGTAAAAACACATTGTCCTATATAGCATAATAGGTAGAATGTGGGCACAAACTTAAGGATAATTTTATTATTATGCCATTATATAATGCGTGTTATTCTTAAATCTTAATACAAGAAATCAAAATGTATAAGAAATAATTAAGACTACTTTTATACGTCTTTGACAATTGCCACGTGTCACTAACACATGAGCCTAATTGCATCATCGACTCCATAAGGTTAGGCACACAACGATTGCGTGTGCTCGATCCATCTTTGGCTTCTTCTCGAAGAAAGTGCTTCACACATAAAAATAAATAAATTTAAAAAATCGACTATAAATAAAAGCAAACTGGAGGAATCAGGAAGAACTCGAAAGAAGAAATGATGAAGAACTCCATGAATGTCGCTCTGCTACTACTCATTGCAATTGCGGTACAGTACTCAACCGCTGATGAATCCTTCGATGTTCGTCAGCATCTATCAACTGTATCGAGGTTATCTCTTACTACTATTTTTCTCTTTTCAATTTGTAAAATTTGATACTGTTATAGAGAAATACGATCTGGTAATCGGTAAATGTAATAACTATTCTAAATTTTAAGCTATCTCTGAGCTGAATTTACAACTGTGAGCAGCTAAAGTTAATATTTAGAATGAATCGGTTAAAACCTTCGCTATTTTGCCAATTTCGTACCTAAACTATTAGGTGTTCTATGTGGGAAAATGTTTGGAATAACTTCCTGAGAGGTGCGTGGGAGATGACAAATGTCTTAAAAATGAATTCAACTGGTACAATGAGAGCCTCCTATTAGACTTGCAAAATGGTGATGGTTTAGGGGTTTTTAACCTATTCACTCAAATTTGTTTCTACATGTATCACCAGTTGGAACTGTTTGGAGGAGTTTTTGGAGTGTGATTTTCACATAGCATGGCGTATTCTCTGGGGTATTTTAATATAAGTTTGTGGTTGTTTGGGGGTTCTGTGAACATCAAATATTTTAGGAATGGAGCTCATAACACGGTGCTAATTTTGTGCTACTCGGTCTGTCCGAATTTGTGTCACAGTGAGTGAGTGGCACCGATTGACTTTGACACTAAGTTTAAGGAAAAAAGGTAGACTTTTGAAATTTGTGGTCTAAAACAAATCTTAGACATTTGTGTGACTATAAATCATTTCATTAAGGATAGAAGGGGAATACAAGTTAAGTTGTTTCTAATATAGAAAGGTGACATTCTTTCTTGGGACAGACTAAAAGGGAAAATGTGCCACATAAACTGGGTCAGAGGGAGTATTATATAGATTTATGCATGTGGAAGTTGACTTGTTTTAGCATGTTACTTGAGATGGCCTTTTAAGTAACCTGAATTAAGCATAAAATTTGAAAGAAAAATTATATTAAACAAATATGCAGTTCAAACAGACGGCAGATCAGCATGCTGTCTAGTGTCTACTTACTAAATTTCCGACTGCATAGTAGAGTTTCTTCTGGAGTCATCTGTGGCCAAAAGATAAGAACAGAGAGAAGTCCGCAATTTCAGTTGGCATTTGCATTATAGAATTGGGCTATTGATGTACTTGTTTATTGGTTTTGTTTTCAGGTATGGTATTGTGAAGGATATATCTGATGATTCCTTTGCTCCTTCCCAAAATCTCGATCAATGTACACCTATTCATTTGAATCTTGTGGTGAGTCTTTGTTTGATGTTTCTGCTGGTGTTGTTCTTTCTTGTGGTGTCAATGCAAATTGGTTTAGACATTTAAGTTGTACTTGTTGTATTTTCTGTTGATGTTTTTTTGTCATTACATAGAATCTTTTCTTTGCCTACACTTAATAGGAAAGTGGTATGTGTAATAGTATTATCCGTGTCATTCCCCTGAAAGAGCTATAACAGCGAGAAAATTGTGGATGTGCATGTGTGGGGTGCATTAAGACTCTATCACATTGTCTTGATACTCTAAGCCTTGGAGCGCATGTTGATATTTACTGAATTAACTCAACAAACTAACACAAAGTTTAAGCTGCCATTGGAAGTCCATCTACACCAAACCGCAAGAACCTTTTCTTTGTTTGTTGATTTCTTATAATGGTAGTCTTCTGACTAGCTTGTGGCTTTGTGTGCACCTCGACTAATACACTTGTTACCTATTACTTTCCATCAGCAAGCTACTTGGTAACTCTATCCATCAATATTTAGACAGATGGAAGAACCTAGTATTGCCTCTGCTGGAATGTGAACCTCAGTTTTCAGGGTTGTAATCCAGCTCTTCGACCACCAGGCCACCCTCTTTAGGGCTAAGCAATCAGAAAATCTTAATTCTGTTGAGATTTGGATTATGCTTTATGATGGGAAAGTTGCTGAAGGTATCCCATAAATCTAGATTGCGAGTAAAGTCATCTTATTCGCCAAAGGATTATATCTGAAGATTAATAACACTTATTTGTCATAGCTTGCTAATCTCTTCGAGACTTCGACGTTTCAGAAGTTTGAACAGTATGATCCTCAAATATTTAGTGTCCTGAATCTTGTTCCCCCCTTCCGTTTCATTCGGAATAGGTTCAATCTTCTGCTGATCCGTGTCAACTACTATTTGGCACTTTATGTGTCATTTTCCCTTTTGAACTTTTTAATGGAAAATGCATAGACATCATTTGCTTCGTCTAATTTGCACAAATGTGAATTTTGATTCTCGTATGGAAATTGTGCTCGATTAAAAGGAGATATTTCAATAGGTTTCTTTCAGGTAATGCTATGCTCATGCGAGAGGGTTCTTGATTGGTAACTTCTTTAATCTTCTTATTTGGTAGGCGCGGCATGGCACTCGTGCTCCTACAAAGAAAAGGATCAGGGAGCTAGAAGCCTTTGCTGCTCGATTGGAAGTCCTTGTACGTGATGTTAAGGAACAGAAGCAGTCTTTGGATAAAATTCCTGCTTGGTTAATGGGGTGGAACTCTCCTTGGAAGGGCAAACGTACAGGCGGAGAGTTGATCAGCGAAGGAGAAGACGAGTTATATCATCTTGGTATCAGAGTCAGAGAACAGTTTCCCAGCCTGTTTAGTGAAGAATACCACCCTACTATATATTCAATCAAGACTACCCAGGTTGACAGATCAGTTATTTTACTTTTTAAAATTTGCATACTGACTTACTGTCAAGCATGAATAAATCCATCTCACATTTAGTGTGTGTGTGTGTGTGTGGTGAATCATTGCAGTTAATGGAAAAAATTTGTCAACATGATAATGTCGTTAAGGAGCCTTTACTTATCAAAGGCTTATAGTTAAGGAGCCATTTATTTTTTACATAGTTAATCAGGGAGAGCAAAATCTGACTTGCAGTAATAGCTAGAGGCCACTGGATTCGAACTTCTAATACCACAGTTTTGAAAATTGTGATTCTGTGACTTGTACTTTGTTACTTCGTTATGTGTATCTTTATTTATGGTGGAAAATATGTGCACACGTGTATGACTATGCATCCACCAAATAAACAAATAGCATGGAAATCTTATAGAAACTTTGTTGCATCTGGATGCCTTTCCCAATAGAAGTGTCAGAAGATTTTGTTATAGCATTGCCTCACAATGCTTTGAGAATCACAATCAACCAAAGCACATGCTCATTTTTTCATTAAATGATGCATCAAAGGATTCTGCTGCTTTGGGATCCTTGCAAGACTATTGAACTTATTGGCATTGCCTTCTTCATTATAACTACAAGTCCTCTGATTCTGTCGCTGTTTCTTGTTAACTCGTCACTAGCCATGACTTTTGACAATGATAGTGACATTAATAGGTTCCTCGGGCATCAGCTAGCGCTGTGGCATTTGGCATGGGTCTGTTTAGTGGAAAAGGGAAGCTTGGACCAGGAGGTCATCGAGCTTTTGCTGTTACAAGTGAAAGCCGTGCAAGTGATACAGTTTTGAGATTTCACGATTGTTGTCAAAGCTACAAGGTATGCTTGCAAAATTTATTTGGTGGCAGTCTTTATGTAGCTAAAATCAAAATTAATTTGCAGTTGGTAGGTTTTTGATGTTTTCCTTGTTAATTGAGACTTCATTTTCTGATGCAAGTACATCAAACCTGGAATTTAGTGCACTGAGAAACTCAGAATACAAAATATTTCAGCTTCTGGCCCATTTTCTTTAGCTGATTTTTTATTTTTATTTTTGCATTTTGACTTCAAAAGGAGTGAAGTTGATGATGATAATCAGTCTGTTTGGGTCCCAGTCATTGTTCACTGGCTATTACATAACTTTTATTCATACTAGTAACCCAGTCCCAATCATCTAAACTTCAGATAAATGCAATCAACATGATCATGCATAGAGAGTGCTGACATATAGCAACAGATTTTAAGTTCCTTATTACTTTGCTAAGCCTAGTGGCATTGTTGGAATTTCAGCACTAAGAATGGTTTCAGTAGAAACTAGTAGTCTATCTTTTCCAATTGACATGACCTTTTTCCTTAACCGACTAAGTTCCCATCTCTTTGAAATAAGCAGCACATAAATGAAAACTCTTGAGAATGTCAACTTTGATCAGACATGCATTTTTTGAGAAAATACCTTACTTTCTCTCATCACAATCATTATTTTGAGTGTACCCTCTACTAAACCTTGTTTTGAACATATCCCCTTATTAATTCCTGTAGGATCTCCTCTCTAGTTAAACTAGGCAACGACTGAACTGAGATGGAAGAAGTAGAAAGGAAGAACCACGGGAAACATACTTTTCGTGATAAATAAGACCATGGCCTTTCGCAAAATAATAAAAACCATGGGAAAGATAACGGTGAATCCTTATCCAGATTTTGAGCTGCTAGTTGTCCAAAGTGATATGAACAACTTAAAAAGTTCATCTTTTTAAGATAAAGTGCTACGACCTTAGGGTGTCTTACCAATTTAAAAATTGAAACAGGGAAGTCTTTAAGGGAATATTTATGACTTAGGCGTCAGATATGTCCTAATTCAGATGGTACAACGAGGTATTTTGCATCAAAGATCTTGAATATTCATTATTTTCCTAAATAGCACATTGTGTATCCAAACTTCCCTCTCCCAGCATTTTTTGTTTCTCCTGCACCTGCTTGCCTTACTGCTGATTTGTCTCCTTTGATCCTTTCTCTATATGCAGATACACACACTACTATTTGATTTGTGAGTTGACTTAGAAAGATAGTTTACATGACAGTTCTTTCTGGTGACAGGAATTTAGGAAAAGTCAGGAACCAACTGTAAAGAAGCTCAAAGAACCTGTATTAGATGAAATTACTCATGAACTAGTGAAGCAATACGGGCTTAATTTTACAAAACAGGATGTATCTTCTCTATGGTTTTTATGCAAACAGGTTAGTATTGCACTAGTGTTCCAGTGGTGCAAAACTTTCTTCAACATTTTATTTGTTTATTTAGATCTGAGGATAGTAATTTGTTTTTAATTGACTGCCCCAACAGGAAGCTTCACTGTTGAACATCACCAATCAAGCTTGTAGTTTATTCAGTCCAGCAGAGGTATTTTGAGTTAATCCCTTTTTCCATGGTTCCTCATGAACTTAATAAACAGAAGGGAAAGTGAGGAGGGGCTTATATGTTCCTAGGTTTTGCTAGTCAATTAGTTTTGGTTCCTATGTTGTAAGGGGCCCTCCTTTGTTTTTCTTAGGTCGTAACTGGGAAAATTGGGACGGGATGCATGATTAAGCTAATTTGATTGATGTTTGATTAAAAGGTAGTCAACCCCTATTACAAATAATTTTTTCTGGTGTACAAAGTATCTGCATTCTTTCATTGGCATAGGAATTTGAAGCCTTCTTGCTTCAAACCATCCTTATTGACAAGTTATCATTTAGGTTTCTCTGCTGGAATGGGCCGACGATTTGGAGTTATTCATACTAAAGGGCTATGGTAATTCACTAAATTACCGAATGGGAGTGCCGCTACTTGAGGATGTAATTCAATCCATGGAACAGGCAATTAAGGCTAAAGAAGGTAATGTCAATTGAAGTAGCATTATCTCGTTTTGTTTTTCCTTGGAGGGTTGCAGGGGGTTCAGATGGCTGTTCACTATAGTCCATTGATAACTTATTTCCCTTACCTTCCTCATCCGACAAGATTTAAGAGGAAGAGATAATTCGAAAAAAGTGAAGTGAACTCCTTAATCCTTGTAGTTGTACTCAATCAAAAAGAGTTGCTAGAGATGGAGAGGGGATTATTCCCTCTCCTTATCACATGGAGGCCAAGTAGGGGAAGTATTTCTCTTCTTGTAAAGAAAGACCAGGCCCACTTCGTTATATGTCGTATAGATTTCATATAACCTGCGAACTTATAAATTCTGTCCATATTCCATTACTCTCTTAGTAAGCTGTCCTATTCAACTGGTGTCTAGGAGACCGTTAGATAAGAGTAGGGAGTGGAGCCTTTGTTGTCCAATTACTTGATACCGTTATTTGTTAGTAATGAGTATCTTTCTTCTTTTCTCAAGATCCGTCTTTGTTTTGCCTATTCATATCTTCTATGGAATTTAATCTCTTTAATGGTGGAAATTTGATATCTGGTGCTCTTGTTTTATGTGATTTCTCCTCCATTAGAAGGATATGCTCCCGGGAGCTATGAAAAAGCAAGACTACGTTTTGCTCATGCAGAAACTCTGCTTCCTTTTTCATGCTTGATCGGACTCTTTCTTGAAGAATCTGGTGAGTGTTTATACGATAAGATGGTTTTAAGCCCTACTACCTCTGGTTTCTTAATCAATCTTATGCACTTGAATGTTTCAGAATTTGAACTAATACAAAGAGAGCAGACATTGCAATACCCTCCTAAGCCTCCTAAAACAAGAAACTGGCGGGGAAATTTGGTGGCACCTTTTGCTGGAAATAACATGCTAGTCCTTTACAGCTGCGCGTCAGACAACTCAAGCAAGTATTTTGTTAAAGTGCTGCACAATGAACGGCCCATTCCAATACCAGTAAGTTTTCTGATTACAGCATGATGGTCCTTTCCTTGGGATGATACATCAGTAATTACTGGCCTTCAAGGTTTTCCCTTTACTTCTCACTTTTAACTTCAGAAAAAGGATACACCGGCTGTGATGTCCATGCTTCCAACTTAAAAGAGGTTTTGCCAACAGTGAAGTTACAAATTCATGAAACTTTTCTGAAGTTGCAACTTACCTTTTTGTCTGCGAACTAATCCCAGAAAGTACACAAATCTCACTAGTTTGTGCGGACAGCATTTCCTGCAATCCGCATAAACTGTTATACTCCTGTTTTAGTTTAGCATTCTTTTTAAGGGATTCTTAGGAGTCACCCCATGTCATGCATTTTCTTCATCAACTTCTAATTCGAATGATGTCGCTTGCTAAATGGCTACTTGTTCCACAAGAGGGACAAATTTTATTGCTATCAATTATTATATTCCCATTTTCTTCTCTTCTAAGCTTTTGATGCTTCTATTCCTGTCTGTTCATAGGGTTGCAATGGCTCAGATTCTTGCCCATTTGAAGTATTTAAGGTACGACTTCATACATTTGACCAGATGATTCAATTTAGTGTGACGTCGACCATCTCTTACTTGTCATAAATGCCTTCCTCCAGGAAAGAATAGCTGCTCCTCACTTGAAACATGACTACAGCGCTCTTTGCAATTTGAATTTGGAACAAAAAAAGGATTCTGCCCCCGGTATGTTCTCGCAACTGTTTGGTTGGATTTTCTCACCGAGGAATGCTGATACACCCGCCCAGAAGGTTGAGCTATAACATCTTACACGGTTTCTTTCTTTTCGTTCACCGTGTGTTTTATGATCCTGATTCAGCCAGCAACCAACAAGTGTCTTGGTGTGAGATACAATTTTGTTTGGAAAATGTATCTTGTATTATCAATATTTTTTATATTTTTTTTCTGGTGGCTGGTTTAACCATAGGGTAGACAAAACGAAAATTAATACCTGTAGTTTTCACATCTGCAAATCTAATTGCTCCAAAGCGGTTTGTTTCTATGAGCTTTCGCAGTAAATATTTAAGACGAGGTAATATGTTTCGCATGTTTAATTTATAACCCTGCTAATGTTTATGCAAAATAACTGAGGATGTTTTGGAGCCCAAAGAATCTGCAGTCCTTCTAGTTTATTATTGGTTCAAGTACTTCTATCTAAACACGTAACGATTTATTTATAAATTTAATTCCAAACAGCTAAGTATTCTTTTCAGAACTTGATGCTCATCGACAACTTTGAATCAACTCTACCCAAGCACTTAGCTGGCGTGTTTAGTAAGCTTTCTTGCCCAATTTTGCAGATCTTGAAGAGTTGTAACAAAATGAGAGCAGCTGCTATGCATACCATTCACAGTAGCCTGCAAATTTTGGATTCTACCAAACTTAAGACTAATCTATGTAGCTTCTGAAGATGTGGGATTATCTAAATAACATTAAATCAGAAATAATGGATGGTATAAAAGAATCAAGGGATCGTATAATGTGTCAAGTATGACAAGAGAACGAGTTACCAAAATCTCGAGCTAACCTAACCAACCTGAGGTCTACCAATTTGACCATTTACAAGCTGGTAACCTCATCACAACCACCCATGGTTCCTGCAGAATGCAATTGCATCACTCCCATCAGACCATTGTGAAACTTTCGACTATCAAATTGGAATTGCAGGCAGAAACCCTAGTATTCACAGGAGGCAAATCTCTCTCAAGCTCCACGTGATAAAAAGTTCTCTGTTGTTCTGCACAGCTGCCAGACTTTTCTTGACTGATAATATCCGTGTTATGAATCTATGTTATGTAATGTCGGATGAATAAGCTTTCCATAAGTCTCATTATGGTGAGAACACAGGAAAGGCATATGTCATGAGATTCATAATCGATGATAATTTGCCATTTGGGTAATGAGCATTAGAAATCATCAGCCCTATGAGTTTCTCTTCTGAAATAAATATTACCATCATATTTAGACCTTTGGCAAGGGCACTTCTGTAGACAGTGAAGAAATGAGATCTTCTCGTGATTGGGATCTCCTGCTCTGGAGACGTTGTTGGCTTCTGTGTGGTGACCAGAAGGAACCTGTGGTACTACTTTCATATTGCATCTGCCCCAAGCTACCTGATGAAAAACTATGCGCTACACTACTAGACGATGAGTATAAGGAAGATTCAGCAAGCTGGATACCGTTGCCACCAAAACAATGCACAGTGTCAAATGGTCTCTGTTGAGTATTAGCAATTGTTGGACTGAGTGGCGTCTTCACTCTTCCTTCACCTGAAAAGACAAAATTGGCACGATCTAAGAAGGATATAGGAGAAATAATGCTGATAGGAACTGCAGTAGAAGTTACAACAGAGAACTATATAGTGTTACAACCATGGTGTCCTTTTTTCTACTTTTTTTTGACCAAGCAAAGTTTCAATATTAAATAACGAGACAGCATCACAAGTGTGTATTGTTAAACATAACTCAACAACTGGTGTTATCTTCTCACTTTAATATCATTATATCACCACAATCATTACTTCTAGTTGCCAAAAGGTAATCTTCTGAGTCAATATTAATGGTTAAATCAAAATTGCTCCTTTAAAAGATGACATTATAATTTATATGGCAGCAAGAAAAGATCATAAGTTGAGGAAACTGGCTATGAAAGGAGCATAACAACTTCCATTCAACTACACTACGTTGAAGTCCTAATATGACTATTAGATACTAAATCTAGATCCATTACTAGCCCTCGAGCTGTGTTGTTTGGTGCGACTTCATAAAAAAAATTGCTCTTTTTTTAATTCAGTGAAACCATCATATTTTCTCCAACTTAGACTTCGAAATGAATACTAATAAAAATGTACAAGTTATAGTATAAAAAAATTCCAATAAACAGATAAAAATGGCACAGAGGTGAACATGCATAACAGCGTAAAGATGTTTTTGATTTGTGTATAGCATGCAATATTCCAGTCCATAAATAGTATTAGTGCATTATCAGAAACCCCAAAGAGATCAAATATCAGAAGAAAAAGCAATAAAATTCTTTCTTTTTTTTAATTTCCCTAACGAAGGCAGCATTCAACATATTCGAAACTAGAATAGCACAGTACTCATGCTTTTCAGAAGAAATTACCTGTAATAACAGGACTCCACCGCTTGAAATTGAAAGGTGCTGGAATGTTGATTATAGATGTGGATGAAGCATTATTATTCCTGAAAAGGGGAAGATATGCCCTACGGAAGAACCTGGGCATCCACTTGCCAACACATGATAATGCACAAAGAAGAACAGCTAATGAAGCAAACAAAATAGCAAAAAGAACAGCTGGGTGCATCTTCATGAGCAATAGCTTGTAACTAGTAAGTTCCACCCCAGTTGAAACTGCCTTTCCAGCTTCCGACAGCGCAACACCTAGTGTCCAAGTAATACTTCCGGAACCAATGGTCACTTGACTATCAGTAATGTGCAAGCCTTCTCTCAGCAAAGAGACAATATATGGTGCCCTGAAGCAATATTGTTCTATGAAAGGCTGAGGTGCAACACTAGTCTTTGCAACATCCCAAGTCTTATCACAAAATTCCCGACCCTTTTCTAATACATCATCCATCGCAGCATCAGGGGTCAAGTTGAAAAAACGATATACCACAAAGAAACCAGACATGGCATAGAACTGGCCAAAGGGACGAGGAAGATTTTCTGCAAGAGCACAGGGCTGCAACTCACAATCAATTCCTGAACTTTTGTTGGACCATTCAGACAAATTAACAGAAAATTTTGCAAGTGAACTGCATTCTTCCCATTTTGGGGCTCCAACCAGCTGAACGCGAACTCCGGGCTTTCCCCCTTTACTTGCAACTTCTTTCCCACTAGAAGGATTGCCACCTTCTTGGTATAGGGAAACACAATGAGTACAGATATATTGCTCCTTGTAACCAGAATTCAGACATGGATGCTTGATCTCAATGTTTCCACTGGTGAGATCTGCATCACTGATCTTGGGAAGCCTCTTGAGAAGTTGAACTACAGACTTGTCAAAAGCATCATTCAGGCCATATCCTTCTAAGGAATAAGCAGTAAGATGATGGTTAACGGCACCAATATTCAGTTCTAAGCTAGTTTCGTCAGGGAGACTTTCCTTGCTCTCAAAAGTAACCTGCAGTGATGAGCCGCCTAAGTCAAGAGCACCAAATGTTCCCTTTTTAGGTTTTGCTCCCAATATACCAGTATGATAATTCATAGCTATCCATCCAAAATAAGCTTCCTCCATGCCTGTGATAGTTTTGACCCATTCCCTCTTGCATAAAAAAGGAGAACTTTTCAGAATGGACCAAGCATTGTTAAGAAGCCATTCCGAGTCTGAATTTGGCAACCTGCGGACCCCAGCCGTAGCATGAAGATAGAGATAAGTAGTTTTATGTGCATGCCTAGGGATTTGCTTTGCTGCCCATTTTATTAGTGGCTTGATTGCTCTTTTCAAGCCAGACGTGTTGTGCACCAACTTGTCAAATCCGGGTTCTGTCTCCATTCTGTTATAAGCCCGTCCACTCTGTAATCTTGAGTTTCTTTGGAAACTCTCTGGAAGTGATCTCAATACAATAGGGAGATCGTTATCTTTTACATAGTTAGGGGATGCTTGATATACATAAACACGAGTCCCAGTGCTGCCACAATCAAGCACAACATAATACTTTGAGTCTCTACTGAATAAGTTAAAATGGAAAAACATCACATATAGGAGAAATGCAACCAATAGCAAGCACAGCAGAACAAAGATAACTCGTGTCCATTTTGTTCGTGCAGAAGTGACTGTCGGTGTTCCCTTCACCTTGGAGAAGCTTGTACCCAAATTTTCTCTCTTGAAAAGATTTAGCCGTTTTAAATTAGTTGAATCCCTCTCTATTTCAGGGTTAGGACCACCATCTTCCAGATCAAGCCGCCGGTATGCAGAAAGATCTTGAAGGGAGGAGGAAAGTCTCAACTTGTTCTTCTGATCTAAGCTGGAAACATTAAGTGAACCTGGAAGAGGTGGTAATCCCGATGATGGATATGGACTGTTAGATGTCTTTGGGGTCGAGAAACGAGCCACTGCAGCAGAAACAATTTCTGTAACTTTGTTAAGCACCATGCTTGCAGAGATTACAAGTTCTACACAAAGTTACTCTTCACACCAGAGTTTTCTAGTCCATTCTTCCATTTGTACATGAAAAGCTCATTGACTATCATCATACAGTAGATAAGTCTTGTAAGCATAGCACATGATACACTAATTGCACCTGTAAAGGAGAAGTGCCCTGCAGGGATTATCCCAAAAGGAATAAGCAAATATTAAAACGAATCAAAATCATTTGAACATGGTGTAATAGTAAGGAGAACCAAAGAGGAGCTAAAACCATAGATATCCAGAGGTCATTCTTTGGTCTAGCTAGAACATGCTACAGTATGACTTTAGTAATTACGTTAGTATGTACCCAATGAAGCTCATCATACGTGATGCAACTCAACTAAAGATGAGATGAGACAAAAAGATCCATCATCATAGAAGTACATGCTTAGTTTATAGTTAATGCACTAAGTCACTGACACAGAATGTTTTTATGGATATTCCAGAAGTTCAAATATCAGTCATATTTATGGTCTATGGATGTCCCTGGCTTAACTCTACCTATATGACCTTTGCATAGCCAGCCTCATGTCCAAATAAAAGGGGAAAGGTGGTGGTTAATTGATAACTAATGTATCAACAGCCA
The DNA here is from genome assembly GCA_029582685.1 of Solanum piurae. Taxonomy (NCBI): domain Eukaryota; kingdom Viridiplantae; phylum Streptophyta; class Magnoliopsida; order Solanales; family Solanaceae; genus Solanum; species Solanum piurae. The sequence continues at coordinate 6,455 of JAJOOO010014907.1, read as the reverse complement.
TAATATCATGAATCTTCCAATTTTTTTGTTTTTTTATATAATAGTGCGGAATAGATATAAGAGGAAGATTTATATACCCACCCCAACTAGTATGGGACTAAGACTTGGTCAACTGAAATATCTCCACCTTCATTCATCCTAGAGTTTTACTCTAGATTATAAAATATTTTACGTATACAGTTATAAGATAATAAGCATGCCACTACTGATGGATCAAATGAATTGAACATACACTACCACTCATCACGTCAGTCGCAGGCTTCTTATAGCATACACAAGTTAATATTTACATCATTATTCAAATTCGCTCACTGAGACCCCAACCCCCACCCACCCCCTAATCCAAATGTAATTCACATTCTTTTCACCAATTTACCGAGGCTAAACTTACAAGAGTTTTCAACACATCCATCCATCAACGGTGGCAGTAAAATGTTACTCAAAAACAAAGGAAATCAATTAGCACATTCAATTTTCAGTGTGAATTCGGATACTGATCTCTTAATCTGTTCGAAATAAAATTTATACATATATACTTCCTGAAAATAGGATAATCACAATTTTTTGTAGTTAAAATGCCATTATTCTTTAGGACAAAATGAAGTGTGAAAAAAAAAAGATCAGGACTAGATAACTAGATCTTCAGTAACAATGAACAACTGAAAATTCAATCAGCACATTCAATTTCCAGTGTAAATCCAGATACTGATTCTTTCTTAATCTGTTCAGAAAAAAAATTATACACGTACACATATGATAGTAGAATAATCACATTGTTTTTTGTAGTGAAAATGACATTAACTATTTTAGGCTAATGAAGTTACAAGAAAATCAGCATTAGATAAACTGTAAATACAATCAGCACATTCAATTTTCAGTGTATATCCGGTACTGATTCCTTCTTAATCTGTTCAAAACAAAATTCATACAATTATACACGGCATGAGAGTAGGATAATCACAGTTTTTTGTAGTTAAAATGCCATTATCAAGTTATCCAGTATTCAATAACTAGATCTTCCGTAACAATGGACAACTGAAAATTCAATCAGTATGAATCCGAATATTAGTTTCTTATACATTAATATACTACATAAAATTACAGTACCTTATGTCAAAAAAAAATACTACATAAAAGTAGGATAATCACAATTTTTTTGTAGTTAATATGCAATTATTATTATTCTTTTAGGCGAACGGAGTACTGAAATCCAGCATTGGACAAAATGAAAATTCAATCAGCACATTCATTTTTCAGTGTAAATCCAGATACTGATTCCTGAATCTCTTCGAAACAAAATTTATACAATTATACACTACATGACAGTAGAATAAACACAGTTTTTTTTAAAGTTAAAATGCCACTATTTTTATAGGCAAACGGAGTTACTAAAAAATCAGCATTAGATAAACTGAAATTCAATCAACACATTCAATTTTCAGTGTAAATCCAGATATTGATTCCTTAATCTGTTCGAATTTATTTTTTTATACAATTATACACTACATGAGAGTAGAATAACCACAGATTTTTGTAGTTAAAATGCCATTATTTTTTATTTTTTTAGGCAAACGGAGTTACTAAAAAATCAGCATCAGATAAACTGAAAATTCAATCAGCACATTCAATTTTCAGTGTAAAACCGGATACTAATTCCTTCTTAATCTGTTCGAAACAAAATCATACAATTATACACTACATGAGAGTAGAACAATCACAGTTTTTTTCCGTTGTTAAAATGACATAAACTCTTTAGTCGAACGGTGTTACAAAAAATCAGCATTCAATAACTAGATCTTCAACCGAAATCACTAAATCATAGTAATAAGCAATTGCGAAAGTTACAAATCCTTGAATCAAATCAAGCCAGTAGATGAATTCACAAAAATGCATATGAAAATCAGTAAAAATAACTCACGGATCGGTGAACAAGAAGAAAAACGTCGGTGCAGTAGAACGGAGTGTGAATCGTTTTGCTGTGTCCTTCAGTTACGCTGAGATCGTGAAGAAGAAGTGAAAATGAAGCAGATCTAAATGGGGATTAGCGAAGAATTTAGCAACAAACTGAGTCTTCCGCGTTTGAATGACTCCACCATCCTCTTCTTACTTCTTACCTTTCTCTCTCTGTTTCTCTCTCTACTGAAAGGGTCGTAAGTTTCACTAATCACTACACCAAAAGTTCAAATACAATTTCAGTTATTATATTTTCCATTTTTCATATGTAAAATAAAAAAAAATTGAAAATCAAGCCCTTTGGCCATAAAATTTCGAAGTTATTAGATTGGATGGTATGTTTTAGGTAAATTAATTAAATTGGTTGATTTTTTCAGTTATTAGATTAGAAAAAATATATTCAATTTTTAATTATTCTTCCAAAAATGATAATCAAATTCCAACTTTTAAAATTTTAAATAAAATGAATAATATTAAATTTTCGTGGTCAAATATGAAACACCTTCTTTGTTTCACAAAAAAATTACTTTTATCCCGTCTAATTTTTTTTTTATAAAAGTTGATCTCTTTCTTATTATAATAAGAAAAAAAGTTTCATTCTTTTTATTCATCATAATAAAATTTTAATCCGAATGTATTTTTTAAAAACCATCACGAGATGTCAATATCGATGGGTAATTTGAATTTATTTTCTATGAGAAATTTAAACATATAGATTTACATATTTCAAAATAAAGTCTATTAATAATAAAGGACGAATATAATTCATATGAAACAATTCGTATAAATTAACAAAAAATAAAATGAAATTCAATAATTTTAAATAGTATGAAGACAAAATTGAGCATTTCCTTTGTGTTAGTTAAGAAAAAATAATTAAACTAGTACGTGCTTGTTAGTTCTTGATGAAATATCATAATATTCTAAACATCAATTGATTTTATTTTTAGTTATTCCTGACTTGCCTTCGATATCACAAATTCAAGATGAATCGATAATTAGTCATTGCTTCAAATTTGAAGACATCAATTATCTCATCTTTCTCAAATTATCTAGTAACAGTGAAGTAATCGATAAAAATTCTTTCTGACGATCAATCCAAGAGTGTTTCCTAATTCTCCCTAACATTAACTATATAATTTGAATCTCGAAAAATAAATATCAAACTATGAGACAATTTGAATCTACAAAACGTCGTCGTTTCCGAATTAGGCAAAAATCCATTACATTTTTTTTTTTTTTTACAGATAAGTCATGCGTTTTGAATTTGGCAGTTAGCAGTTTTGTCAGTTGTCTATTTGGCCACTAGGCACTAACCCACTGCTTTATGTAATTGTCAGTGCTTTTGCCAAAATTAAGGAAAATAATTATTCCCTCAATTCCAAATTAGTGTAGTTATCATTTTATGTTTTTTAATCTTGCTATGAAGTACTTCTACTATTTAATATTTGAAAAAATCGTTTGGCCAGAAAATTTGGTCAGAATTTGATCAGAATTATATTTTATTTATGTTATTTTACCTTGTTAAATATTTTTAACCTTTTAATTTTAATACCTTTAAAAATGGAAAAAACATCAATTTATTTTAAAATAAAAAAATATTATAGTTTTTTAAATTTTCTGACCAAATAATATTTAAAACATTTTTCAGGAGTCGTTTGGTTTAAATTCAAGTTATGATGAGATTAGTTATGATGAGATAAGTTATGATGAAATTAGTTATGATGGGATAAGTTAGAGAAAATGGACTAAAACCCCTTCAACCTATATCAGAAATCCCAACTACACACTTATACTTCAGAGAGGACCTATTACCCCCTTGAACTATTTTTAAATGGAATAAATAACACCCTAAAATTGAACACCCACATTCATAACTTGCGGTGGTGGACACGCACAACCAATTTTTTTTTTAATATTCTTAGTTCCTTCTTTCATCTTTATTCTATTTTATTATTTTATTTTTCTTTTAAAAGTTGTAAACGATATATATACACAAATTGATCCATCAAATTTTAGATTGCTATAATACTTGCCTCAAAATCATTCAATTGTTTTCTTGGCTTTATTAATTTCTGAAAATTTCAAGAAAAAACTTATTGTTCTCCATCGTGTTCATCGGATTTGTGCGAATCTGTGAGTGTGATTAAGTTTGGTGTATGGAATCTACACATTACTTGTTAATTGATTTTGAATTTGGTGTGAAGATTTGAGCCAAAAACTAGAAAACTCCATTGACGTACAAAGCTGTCAAAATCAAAAAAGAAATGTGGGTTTTCTTCATTTGCAATTACTAATTTGTAGAGACTAAATTGAACCCTTTATGAGAATTCCATTGTTGAGTTCTTGAGTTTGATATCATCTAAATCAATTGATTTGAACTAAAAAAATTAACGAATGAAGGGCGAAATACAAATACATGGACAACCATTGTTAAAGAGCTTCGAAGCTCAAAGTATGAATTTTTGAATTTGTCGGCAAATTCATCTTTTCCCATGATAATTTCCTCGTCATTGCCGACTCGCTCGATGAGTTTCTCTAGCAAATATAAAATGTATCATCCATTAAAGATAGAGTTGGGACTGCTGATTCTTCTTCTCCAAAGTGAAAGGAAAATATCCTCCATTAAAACGGTGTCATTTTACTTATAAAAATAAATAAATAATATATAATAGTACTATTTAATTGTAACAAAAATAAAATAAAAATATATTTTTTAGTTGTTTTTTGCTTCTCACTCTCTCAAAGAGAGTGAATGCATTCTCTGTGCCAACTCAACATTTAAGGAGTCATTTATTTCATTTTTAAATAATCCAGGGATGATAGGATACCCGTGAAGTTGGAGTGTGTAGTTGAGATTTCGGATATAGGTTGGAGGGGTTTTAAACCATTTTCTCGATAAGTTATACTAAGATTATTTTTTATTGAGTGTTTGATTTGTTGTATTGAAAATAATAAATTTTAAGACAGTATATATGTTTACAAAAATACCATTCATGAATATGAAAAGTAATGTATAAAAAGTGTTTAAAAGGATATTTTTGTCATTTAGTCATTTTATGTTGGGATTACTATACCACCCAAGGGAAGGGGCTCGGTACTAATTATTAATCCTCAAATAAGTTATCCCGGGCTTGCCAACACCCTTAATAGGGCGGGGCAGGGGAAGCTTTAAACGGGGCGGGGTAGGGCAGGGCAGGGCAAGGTCCAAAAATGGAGGATGAGATAGCTAGAGGAGAAGAATCGGTGAAGAAAGCTGGAAAAAACTCAATGATTTGGGGACTTTTCGGCTCCTAATACTGTGATTCTGCAGCTTAAAGTACTAGTTGGAATTTTTTTTCCATTTCGTTTCATTATATAGTCACAGCCACTTTAAATTAATGGAGTAATATTTTGGAATTTTGTTATTTTGTAAGTTAGTGATTAATTAATAGTAGTAATTTAAGGTGTGATTTGATATTTTTCTACATTCCAATTGTGACAGAATAATACGTCTGCTACATGCACAAAAAATACCAAAAAATCAAGTTTACTCCAATTCCTACCAGCACTTACCAATATTCAAATTTCTCAGATTTTGTGAAGGTTGATACAACTAAAAAATCACGTAACTTGATGGGTTTGGGGTCTCGCACTATTATTGTAATGGGGCAGGGGGGGCAGGGATTAGTGGGGCAGGGTGGGGCAGGTTAATTTTTAAAAAAATGCTAAATGGGGAAGGGTAGGGCAGGCCAAAATGTTAATAGGTCAAGGCTTAACCCGCCCTGCCCCGCCCTATTGACAGTAATGTTACTCCTATTATATATTATTTCTTAAGGTGTGTACTCAGTGGCGGATCTAGGATTAATATAGTAATGTTACTCGCGGATCTAGGATTCTAAGGTTGTCGGTACTCTGAAAGTGGCGGAATAAAAAATGTAAGAAAAACATATTAATAGTGAAATTCAAACCCAGGGTCAACAACACCGAAAGAGCCTTAAGCACCCACCCAAGAGCTAATGGACATGTTAGATCATTTATTCATTAGGTGCTTTATATACTCACAAATACCTCTTAATTTCTACTTAGATATATATATTCTGAGACGAGATTAATGGGTGCTAGAGCACCCGGTGAACTCTATGTGGGTCCTGTTGGGTTATGGAGGTTGATTAGGGCGTCATGCGGAAGTTTATAATTTGCAAATCATATGATAATAAATTAGATGACAAAAACTTAACTAAAAATATAATATTATTATATGATATGACCAATTGGCCTACATATTATAAAACTAATAAAAAACATAAAAACCGTAGAGAGAATAAATCTCCCCATAAACAAAAGTCTTTAAACGACTACATTGTGGATTCTATTGTTTTTGTGTTAGAAGAAACAAACCTATATTTATAGAGTCCTAAAACCTTTCCTACTAGAAAAGGAGTCCTAAAAGGAGAGAATAAACCAAATATGAAAGAATATTATATTTTCCTTTTAAGAAAAGTAAAAACATTTATGGTAAT
>JAJOOO010014905.1:0-28614 GCA_029582685.1 Solanum piurae | reverse complement strand
TTTGTAAGAAATGTATGCAAAAGAAGGGAAGAATTCGATGCAGAAAAATGAGAGAAAGCCTCTCTATTTATAGCCAACAAAGGGTAAAGGTCACAACCCTTTGGAAAGAAGACAACCTTTCAGAAATGTCACAACATTTTGGAAAAGGCACAACCTTTCAAACGGTCACAACACTTTAGAAAGGACACAACCTTTCATAAAGGTCACAACCCTTCGGCATAGTCACAACCCTTCAGGAGAGTCATAACCCTTAATTTCCTGTTCACACCTTTAAAACCCAACACAAAGAATCTCATATCAAACAAGTCGTTAAGCTTCATGAGATGATGTTGTTTCAACTTCATCGTCCAAGCCAAGTATTTCTATTCTTCCTAAGCTTTCATCTTCATTCTTTTGAAATATTTAGATCTATTCTTATGAGCTAACTTTCTTGCACAAATTATTGTCCATAAATGTTCGCCGCAAAGATCGATCTTCTTAAGCTTAGAACCAGAATGATGCAAAAGAAACATACATGCCCAAACCGGTAGACTTGAACCTTGTTCCTACATGACCTGATCAATTCGATCAGGCACTCGCCATCTATTTTCATAGTTCAAATTTCAGGTAAATCACTTTTCTTTTTATAGATATGAATTCGGTGGATTGGAATCCAAAAAGGATTTAATACCACTACCAAAATCCACAAAAAGATTACTAATTTTAATTTTTGTGAGATTATGTTTAGATTGAAACTTTTCCCCATCGTCTATTTGAACAAACGACAACTTGAATAATTCAGGTACCCTTTTTAACTTTCTCCTCTAATGGACATTCAATTTTCAACAGTACCTTTTCATGAATGAGTTGTATATGAATTTAACGCAATTATAGACTAAATATTCTACTTCAATTCCACGAGTCCTAGTTTTATATTATATGCAACCCCTCAAAATGTTTAAATGCGTGATTACATGAGTATTCGAAAATAAAACTTAACTTTTCAAAAAATGTGGAGGGGTTAATTCCACTTTAAGGAGATTTCACAAAAAGTAAAAGATTTTTTTTTTATCATATCACATATCACATATCACATATCACATATTACTAAAACAAAAAAAGTTAAAAGTTGAATTACAATTTTATCCCTACTATAAGTTAAAATGTTATAAAATATTAAATTGTATCATTTCCATTAAAATGTTAATGACTTTTGGACTTAGATTAATTTCTAATTAAATATCTAATTTAATACTAATATTTATCATCTAGCATCTATATGTATGTAATAATAATAATAACAATAATAATAATAATAAACTAATAATAATAATAATAATAATAATCTTAAATTAATACATCCAAAAATTTCTACGTAAATTACTCAACTTTTCATCTTTCCATAACTCCTCTCATAAATAATATAATTTATGTGGATAAAGTATTATCTTTTATGATAAATAAAAAAATTTAATAAATTAAAAGGGTGCAAATCTACATGGTTTGTTAGCTTTAAATTTTATTTCTATTCTTCATTTATTTATTATTATTTTCTTTATTTGCTTTAAATATTCACATTCATAACTCATATATAATTACCTTTTTAACTTTTATACTCTTAATATTCATAACTCTCATCTTTTCATATTCACAACCTCCAAATATTTAATCTAAAACTGTAAGATACCTTTTGGTATTCCTTCATTCTATCTATATAAATTCAATTTTTTTATTTCATGAAACCCATACCAAAGTTATCATTTTTATTCTATAGCTAAAGTAGATGAAAAAGACTCTAGAATTGATAGGATATGAGAGAAGGAGTCTATAAGAACTCGAAAAATTATGTACTTTACTTTTTATTTATTTTTTCATCTATGTTATTATTGAATACACCCTTCATTTGGTGTTTTTTTGTCATATTATTGAAGACTTGTAATTGTTAGCATTTTGTTACTCATTACATACATGCATGGTTCCATAGAATTTTAATCATTCTGATATATCTATAAAAAATTAAATGAAACACACATGCAAAACATGTGTTCAGAAACTAGATTAAAAAGATAAAGTAAAAAATATCATTCTTTTGAGGTCATAAAGGTCAGTAATGATGCTAAATTTATTGTGTTTAAAAACGTTGTGGAGTAGCAAAAGTTCATTTGTGTTCACATGCATAAAAGTTGACTACTAAAGGAATATTTGAACAACAGTATACAAGTAGTTATTTTTGTACCATCGTTTTTTTCTTTCATTATTTTTGCACATAACTAACTGTATCTTGTTCAATAAACAGTCATACATCCATCTAATTTTGTGATACTATAAACACATTAAATGTATAGTGATTGTCTTTCGATTAATGTTCAACGTTAGAAATTTAAATATTAATTAGTCAAAATGCCCGTGCTTCGCACAATGATAAAAAAAATCAACACGATAAACATAAACTATACTTTTTATATATATAATCGACACAATGTAATTTTTTAAGTATGTATGTATACAAAAATAAATCATATAAAATGAAGAAAAAAGGAACGGTACTACAAGCTCGGAACCTTTTTCCTTTTATTTTTTTAATCAAAAGTTTCCATTGATCATTGATGTGCAAAAAAAATACAATTTGAATTTGACATCCCAAATACATGGTCATTGAGATGGGACTACTAATCTATGTCCTAAACAAAAAGTTGGCGACAAAAGTATGTTCAGGGAGGGTTGTATATAATATTAGGAGGTTTAGTAGGTTTTGTTCTTAATAAGGGGAAGTTCCATTTGTCCATATTTACTAATTAATCCCTTTATATGTTTAGGGAGATCAGAAAAGATAATAAAACCCCTGATTCCATCAATTCTGTGACTTAATGTAGCAAGGCTGTTTGCTGGCCTGTTAGCTTTCCCGAAGCAATGATTGATGTTGAAGTTGTGGTTTTCGGTCATCTTCGGGATTTCCTCAATTTGCTTGTGAGAATCTTTCATGATGGTTTGATCAGGGGCGGCTCAACGTAATTGAGGGCCTAAAGCGAAATTTTAATTCACGATCTAAAATATAAATAAACTTCATATACGTATTTATTCAAAATTTATTTTTCTTACACTATTTAGATGAAAATTATTAGTATTTAATATTATTTTTTCAGTTACTAGTTTTAGGTAAGATTTTATCAACTTAACATTGAAAAACATCATTTTAGTGAGGCAATTATTATATGTATTGTTAACATAATGTTATAAGTGATAAGTTGATAAATATTAAATAAAGATAAGAGTTAAAACCATAGAATTTGACTCAAGAAGTTGATGACTTGGTATACCTCATTTTAATATGCTTGTAGTAATGCTTGAAACTAAAATTTAAAAAGAAATAAAAAAGAATTTGTAATTCACTTTGTTTAACACTTTTCACTATTAATTCTTATTTTTAACAAAGTAGAAAAGATGTTAAAGTGGGTAATATAATTTATTTTAAAAAAATTTATACTTTTTATCATAAATAATCAATTTTTTCTATAAAAATTTTAACACATAATTTATTCTTGACAAAAATTTGGGGGCCCCAAAGGCAAAGGTTTTATTTTTCAAAGCATAGAGCCGGCCCTGGTTCCATTCCCTTTTGATGCATTTTGCTAAAACCATTGAGTTTGTCTCTCCTATAGCCATGTCAAAATCAGTTCTAATACACCATTTTAGTCCAAAAGGCATGGCTTCAACTTCAGTTGTGTTTGTAAGCAAAAATAAAGTTCCCTTTGTGATCTCTAATTACGCCTCCTTCTCCACAATGTCCATTAAGAAACTATCATCGCTGTTGAGCTAGACCTTAAAAGCAGATGGTTTGATTCATACTACAGAAGTGATTGTGGTATGTTGGATAGTGGCATCACAAGTTTGGCATAGGCTTCTCCATGTGTTACAAATTCTAGCCTTGCTGAAATGCTTCCTTCCTACCTGTAAAATAAAATTAATGATGTTTGAACTAGTTCTATCACTTCTATATATTGAGGGTCTGAGCCACTCAAATTTGTGACTTTCATATCTCCCAACAAATGATAGATGGGGATTTTGGACTTGTGGTTCCATCAACTAAGAATCATCATCTTAATATTGTTGTGTCCATACCCAATGCCCAAAGGTCCAGCAAACTTCATCTAGATCATTTTGGCATGGTCACTTAAGTAGAAGAGATGATTGACATCTTCCAGCTCTGTGATAATGGACGTGTTGTTGCAACTGTAGCATTGAGGAGTCAATTGGATGCCTAGTCTAGCTACTCTATAATCTGTTGACAGCTTGTTATCAAGGGCCCTCCTGGTAAGAAACGACATCTTGAAAGCAACATCTTTTGTCCAAAGATTATTGCAAATTGTGTTTCCTCTCTTTTTTAACGTATGAACTTCCAAGTTGAGTTGACAGTGAAGTTACCTGAATGAGAGAGACTCCAGATAGCCTTGTCTTCAATGTTTTCATTGGTAGTCCATGTTCATGAAAATTATTTTCTTTTTTATGTCTTTCGTCGGCTCAGTAGTGAGACTATTTCAGTTTTAGTTATTCTGGATCAAGAACTTCATTAATTTGATGTTTGGAAGAACTTCATTGAAATAATTAATCTTGTAAAGAGGACCTAGTTTGCTCCAATTATCATACCAAAAGGAGATCTCTCCTTTCCATGTGTTCTCAAAATATTGGATTCCATTTCCTCTTTGATATCACATATGGCTTTCCAAGCTTGAGAGTCGCCTTTGTTCCAAGTGGTGGTGATAGGGTGATCTCTATCATAATATTTAGACCCAAAAAAGAGCTTCATAGGGAATTAGTGGTCTTAAGAGCCCACCATTGTTTAGCTTGAAATGCTCTACAAGTATCATTGACATTTCTGAAATTAGCTCCCCTTTCTATGGTAGGTTCTTCTGGGCAATCCAGTGGTGTTTGCCACCAAGTTCATGTCCAGACCAAAAGAATCTAGCCACAAACTTTTCTATAAAATCAATAGTTCCTTTAGGAGGGTTGACAGCCGCTAGAAGGTGAATAGGTAGTGCTAAAAACACATGACAAATAAGAACAACTCTTCCACCTGTTGAGAGAACCGTAGTGTGAAGAAAAACTCTTCCTTTTTTCTTGTTTACTTTCCCATGATTGACCATTTGTTATGATGATGGCCTATCATCGTAAATTTATTGAAATCGTTGTTAAAACGGGTGAAAGATGTTATGTGAAGAGAGAACAATTGGTATAGTATTGCACCTTTGCAATATTATTTATCACCATTAGTAAAAAAAAATGTAACGTTTTATGAACTGTTTTAGTCAGGGCGATGTTCGATTCTTAATTTTGGAAGGAAGAAAATTAACATCGCAATGTTAAATCTCACCATTTTTAGAAGGTTGACATAGTGTCCCCAGTATCTGATAAGTACTCCACTCTGGAAACTAAAGGTTCTAAAAGTGACCATTATATGCTTAGTTTTTCTCTCTACCATTCCATTATGTTGTATAGTAATATGAACTTTGATGCACTTTACCAAGAGAAGAAAATAAAGTGCTACATGTCAGATTAAATAACTATGTGCCATTATCAAATCTACAAAATATTGTTTCTTGTCATAGGTGGGTGTCTTATAGGGCTCCCATACATCTACATGTATAAGCCGGAAGCAATGATCTGACTGGTTGTGACTATTAGGAAAAGGGTTAGATCGAGAAAGATTTTGATAATTGACAAATAGAGGAACATATGAAAGGAACTGGTTGAGTGACATGTTCCTTTCAAACCGAATTCAACTGGGATAAGGAAAATGTCAATCACGTGAATTAGAAGTTATAAAGCAGTGGAGGAATTACTTTTTCGACAAGCAACCAGTACAGAAAGTTTCCTTTTTATAAAGGAGTCTTACAAGGAAAAGGGAGCGCATAATAAGTCAAAGTGTAACATAGGTATAAATCCTAAGAGAAGTAGGAAGCATGATCAAACAAGGAAATAAGGGGCGTAAATAAAGAGTTCAAGAAGGAAATAAATCAAAGTGAAATCAAGAAAGAAAACTGAAGACAAGTTCGAGTTGAACAAGGAGTTGAGGATGCAACAAAGTCAAGTTCCAGTTGAACAAGACTTTGAGGAGGTTTAATCTATAAATAGGGCAATAACTTCTTCGAAGAAGTTTGCGCACTTACATAGAGAGAAGATCAAAACACGATCAAGAGTTTGAGAGAGTTTTGAGATTTACTTGGGGAGTGTTGCGAGTTTGTGAGGAAAAATTTGTAAGATTGTAGTTAAGAGTTTTGATTACAATCAAGTGTGTGTAGGATTCGTCTAACAAGTTTGAGAAACTTGACGGACAGCAGAAGACTTAAACCTGGGGCTTGGGTAGCTAGGAATTAGAGTTTATAATTTCTTAGCTAGGAATTAGAATTTATAATTCCTTAGATTACCTAGGTGTGTAATCTTTGTGTTGTTTGGAGTTGAGATAAATAATACAAAGTTGTGAACTAATTATTATTTTATGAAATTATTTACTAGAACTCACAAACAGTAAAGAACAAGTAGTTAGTACGTGATCCTTTACATAATAAAGAGGGTCATAATTCCAACAATTGATATCAGAGCAGATTATCTTAATCAAGAGTCTAATAACTCAAGATAAAGATCACTATGAATGTTGCACCCCCTCTCGGGCATGGTCAAGGGAAACACATCAACAGACTGCCATCATTTAATGGACAATACTACTTTTGGTGGAAGACAATGATGGAGGATTTCATCCAAGCCGAAGACTTTGAACTATGGGTTAGAATAATTGATGGGCCTTTAATCCCTACCGTTAAGGATAATGAAGGAAACAATGTTCCAAAACCTAAAGAAAAATATGGAGAAGCTGACTACAAGATACTGGAAAAAAATGCAAAGGCCAAATGCATACTTGTATGTGGACTAGGACTTAATGAGTTTAATCGCATCTCAACTTGTACCTCTACGAAACAAATATGGGATACTTGATGTTTGCATAATCAAGGACACAACTTCCGATGCAAGTGTCTCCGATCGTGCAATGGTATAATAACCCAACCAAGGGTTGGGATCGAGTCCCAAGGGAGTGGGCGTGAAAATTAGTGGTTAAGCGCAAAAGTGCTAAAACTAATCGTAGCTAAAGACTTTAGCAAATAAAAACATAACAAGTTAAATAGGGTGACGCAAGCATCAATTATCTAATGGGGGTTTGTAAGCAAGAAACAACTAAAATAGTGAAAATAAGGAAAAATACAAGTATGGAGCTGGGATTCTTGAGATGTGATAGGAATACGGGATAGACTAAATCATTGGGTACATGCTTTTGATAGTAAATTTATTGAGTATTTGTGACTAGGCTAGACTTTAAAGGGGATAAGCTCTCTCTCGAGCAACTTACCCCGTTTCAAGCGGGTTCCTCTCGAACACCCACTTGCCGCAAGAAGAACAACCTCCGCCTTAACCCACTCACTCTATCGAAATGAGTGCGTGGACATGGGGCTAGGGGTCACTCTCTCGAGCTGAAACTCATGTCAACCCACTCGCATTGGCCATCAATTTAGTGGTCTTAGTTTTACGACCTCTCTCTCGAGCAAGCTGAAAACACACATATGAGATTATATTTACAATTACAACCTCATTAAGTTCATCCAAAACCACTAAACGAAATCACATTTAAACTACAAATAGACTATCAGCAAGCAAGACCCAACAACTAATCTAACCCATATTCACAAATTCACACCCCAAGAATTGGGGTTTTAGCCAAGCATGTAAAAGAGATAAAGAAGTATACCAATCTCAGTTTCCATCAATGGGTATGCAAGATTAAGTCTTAAAACAGGCAAAAAGTGAAGAATTCAAGAGACCCAAGTCCAAATTCTTGAAGGTGAAACCCTTGAAAGCTTTAAGTTCTTCAAAACCCTCTCCAAAACTTAGAGAGAATATCTCCAAAACTCTGTCTAAAACTTAATAATCTAAATACTAGGTAAAATAAGTTAAAACTCACTATTAAGAATAAAAACTGAACTAGTATTTATAATTTTCAGAAAATATGCTCCGAAGGATCTTTCGGCAACATTAGTGAGAATCGCCGATGCATTTAGCGATCCGCCCTTTGCTCTATTTCGTCACCTTTCATCAGTTTCCTTCAGCGTCTTTGTGTCCTGGATAATTGGGTGATGTAGCACTGCTTCGCGGAGTCGTTCGGCGATACTCCGACTGCTCCTTTTCACCGCCAATTTTTTTCTTTCCTTCAGGGCTCAACACACTGGAATAAAAGGCGAATATGTGATCTGTTAGCGATTCGCCGAATGTGTTCGGCGATTTGCAGATCTTCGTTTCTTCGTTCTTTCGTCTTCTTTTTGCTCCCTTTTGTTAAGTAGTGTCCATGCTTTACCTCAAACTTCAAATACCTGAAACTTAAAGGTTTTCATCAAATATTGGGACAAAACATGCATTTGAGGATACTAATTTCATCAAAATATAGCCCTAAATGAGTCCAAATCGTAGACTCATCAACACCCCCAACTTAAACTTTTGCTTGTCCTCAAGCAAACTCAAGTTCAGTCGTTCAAAAAGGGTGTGTTGAACAGTGCTACACAAGACTCGATCATGAATGCACATAACAAGACTCAATTTACTTATGCAAAGATCAAATGTGCACTCAAAGATTCAAGTTGTGACTCACCAATATCAAAGAACCTCATGCTCATAATACTTGCTTCAAATGCAAGTTCAAGCTCAACTAAAGTGTTCGAATGCCCTCACAAAAAGAATGATTTCATAATCACACAATGGTTCACAGTTTAAAGCTTCAGAATCAGATGCAATGCTCACTCTCACAAGGAAGAACAATGCATGCTTTCACCCATAGGTTTGCCTTTATTTTCCAATTGACATTTGTTTCAGCTTTCTCAAGATCAAAAAGGTCTTTTCAAGGCTTGTAATGGGGCTGAGTGCAAATGTATGGTCATTTAGGCTTAGTGGCTTTCATCCTCATGAATTGTGATGTTCACAACACTTCCTTCCCTTTTCCTTCATCATTTTATTTATTGCTCATAAGTCATCCTATAATTCACTTCCAATAGTGTGTTGGAAACCCCTTTTCTTTTGCACTTTATTCAGCGACTTTCTTTTTCATTCTTTTCTTTTTGTTTTTATTTTTCTCTTTCTCTTTCTTTTTATAAGGAGGGGTTCCATTTTTCTCAACACCATGGGTAAACGGAGACTTTCCTTGCACTTCTTGATTTTCCCTTTTATTCTCACCACACCTCCAACTAAGGCTTTTGGCCTAAGTTGGCTATTTATTAAATCACAAATCAAGTGGATTAAGAAAGGTCTAATTTTCATCAAGTTTCTTCAAGAGAGGGTTAAGGTTCAAGGGGTGTTCAAGAGAGGTTCACACACTCACAAGGTAGGCTACAAAAGCGGTATATGTCAAATTGGTTTACACTCTTCAAAGTTGCATAAGATCATGTCAAGAGAAAGCTTTACTTAGTTGCCCGAACTAACGGGGCAAATTCTAGGTGTATTCATGCATGTTTCAAAGTAAGCTTAGCACACTAGGCATCCACACTAATAGTAAAACAAGACTCCACACTTTTGCTAGTGTGCAACGGTCATCACAAGAGACTCGATTCGATACTAGGCTAGTCAAAATAAGATGCAAAGAGTTCACATATTGTCTATGCAACTTCATTTGGCCTCATCGTAGCCGCGCATTTATGTTTGTTCGATTGAGAGCACTATTCAAGTCATCGGTATTGATCGGGACCGAGACTTAAATTTTGCACAAGAACAGCCACATTCACACACAAGATGTGGCAAATTTTTTTTGGACGGACAGGTCAAAAATCATTTTGCAATTTAAAACAAAAGGAGCCATAAGCTCAAACATCCACAGAAAAGCAGTATTAACACAGTTTTAAACAGAATAGCCCAAATATATACATAAAACACAAAAGGCATGGGCCTCACCCCACCACAATTAAAAAGTATTTATCCTCAAATGCAACTAAAAGTATCCAAAAATAAAAATATAATAAGGCAGAAAGGGAGGTAAAGAAAGGTCATGTCTATGCAATCTATCTCTTTGTCGAGGTCTCGGTGGTTGGTGTAGCATTATGTATATGGGCATCAGTGCCCGAAGTAGCCTCATACGGAATCGCAATGCCAGATCCACTAGGAGCTGTTGTGGACGTCTCAGTTGACAATGTCTGGATCACCAACTGCACAACCATCTCTATAAGATCTAGCAAGTCTCTGAATATGCCCTCATCTCTGCTTTCCTTTATCTCCTCAACATGTACTGATATCAACTCCTCGTCTGTCTCTGCATCCGACTCTGCATGTTTTGTGCCATCCCCCTACATATCTCCGATGGTAGCCGGAGGAATCCCCGAGGTCTCAGGAGCATCCCTGTCCTCAACAGTCTCTAGTAGTGAAGTGACGTCAGTAGACTTAAGATAGTCTACGTCCTTCCTCAAACTTGCAATCTCGACTTTTAAAGTCGTCACCTTATAGGCCTCCCCTTGTCTGCTCTCACAATCAATGACTCTCACTGTCAATGCATCAACAGAAGTCTGAAGGGGGGTAAGTGCTGCTAGTATGGCCCTGTCGATCATCTCCGGAACAGACCTCTCTAGTCGGGTAGCTCTCACATCAGCTGAATAGGCCAACTGCCCCATCTTCAGGATCATGGCCTGAGTGATCCTGACAGGCTGGGAGGAGGAAGAAGCATATGGGACCTGTGAAGGAGAGGAAGAAGGAGCGGGTATACCTGAGGACTCAGAGGTCGGAGTAGGTGAAGATGCCTCTACTGTTAATGAGTTAACATTGACCTCTGGAGAAGTGTCTGCTGGAGCTAATCTCCTCCTGTCAACCTCCTCTCGTGTGAACTCGGCCTTGATATGCCGGATATCGATGGAGGAAGATGGGGTGACCTCAACATCTCTCATAGTGTCACGAGGTACTCCAGCTTGCCGACATAACTCAGTGAACAGAACTGAAAATGGCAGAGACGTCAGCTTCTATTTGGCTCTCATGGCCATTTCCTGTGACATCAGCAGTCCCATATCGATCCGCCTCCTGGCCATGATAAAACCAAGTCAAGCCGCCTTAGCATGGCGAATAATAGACTCGTTCTGGGATGGCATGATAGTATTGCTGATGAAGCCAAACCAGAACCTAGAGGCGATGTTCATGTCCCTCTTCTCAATAGGAGCTCCTGCATCCATCCACCTCGGGGTGATATCAGAAATCATTGGAGCCAACCAACTCTTCAAATCATTTAGGGACTGGACAATCGGCAACCCCTTGTAAGGAAGTACAGAGTGCAGCGATCTACCCAATACATCATTAATGTGCTCACTGTGACACTCCACTTCCTTACCTCTGAGCATGACCAACTTTATCGATCGAAACTCACTTGCCTTCTTCTTGTTCTTCTGCACCAACTCCCTATAAGCAGTGTAAAACTCTCTTACCCAAGAGGGAATGTAAGGGCCTCGGGGCCGTGTGAACTATTTGAATCTATTGTATCAGAGAGTTTCAAGCACATCAGGATGCTTGCCATCCAAACCCTCCGTAGATAGTAACTTCTCTTCTATGATGGTCCGTAGACCATCACCTTCCAATCTATTCAACAACCTCGGTGGAGGAACTATAAGGAGTGTCGGGGTAACTAGAGGTGCCTGAGCTGGCACTGAGTCTGTAGTTGGAGGAGTGGCAGCTAAGGGAGTACTGGTGGCTGTGGGCTGAGATCTGGCCCGGAGCGCATCCCTTCGGTTAATCAGAGGTTGTTCATCCTCTGGTTCAGAGAAATCAGGCTCAATAGCTGCTCCTTTTCTAGCTATATGTTTCTTTCTCTTGCCTTTGTTTCCCGGTTGGAGGTCATGCCCTCTCCTCTTTGGAGGGTTTGATCCTCCTTCATTTATTGTAATGCCCTTTGCCTTTTTCTAGGGTGGTTTGGTTAGATTGGTGCGTACCATATCTGCAAAAGATCGAGAGATATTAACAAAACAAATCAAACTCTAGCATAGCAAATCTTGTTGCAGATAAACTCGCCGATCCAGTTAGTGAGTCACCGAACCGCTTTGGCGAGCTAAGTCTGGCTCGCCGATGAGGTTGGCTAAACAATTAAGGCAAGTCGGCGATAGGAAAGTCCTTTCGATGAATCGCCGACTACTTTCGGCGAGCATGGGTTGTCCGCCAAAAGTTACAATGCATTAGGAGTCAAAATAGAATACAGAGGGCGATCAAGAGGACTTTCGGTGAGTCACCGAGTGCGTTCGGCGACCCATGGCTTCTCACCGAAAGTTACAGTCTCAAACATCCAATTTGACACGATATTAAGGGTGAGATAGAGACATTGGGCGAACCGCCAAACGATTCGGCGAGCTCGACCCAGCTCGCCAAATGGCCCAACGTGCCTATTTTCAATCCATCTTCTCGAATTCAATCCTGCGAACCCCGAAAGCAAAATCACAGCTTGCACTAACGAAATTCAAACAAGACCCATACTACCCATCATCCCGGGACTCTCAAATTTCTCCCGGATTTGCCGAATTTGGCAATTTGATGATATTTTCTCTTAAGAGTGGTGTCACCTGCTCTATCATTGAGCAAATTTTTGACATTTAGCATAAATGTGGGCTACTTAAACTTCACGCAATCAATCTAATAACATGCAGTCAGGACCCAACTTATTAGAAAGCACAAATATTACGGGCATTTGACAATCAAACAATACGGGCAAGATTTTCAAATTAAAATAGGCAATTAAGGATTCTAATCCTAGCAGAGAGGCCCAACACACAACAATACGATACGATCATTGCAAATGAGTACAAACTTCAATAAAATAAACTCGGGGTTTGGAAAACTAACCTTTTATGCCGATTAAACGCGATTGAAAAGATAGGCGGCAAAGAAATCCAACTCCGAGCACAAATTAATAACTAAAATACTAAATGGAAAGCAGGAATGTTGAAAATACTAACTTGGTGTGAATTTGTGAAGTTTAAAAGCGAGGGAAAGTGGAGAATTTCAAATTCTAAGTCTTTTGGCAATTATAAACCGTCCAGTTCGCGCCCATTCGGTGACATTAGTCGCACTCGCTGATCCACTCGGCGACACACCAAGTGGTCACTTGGCTCACCAAGTTTTATAGGACCTACTGTCAAAGTGAGGGTCCAAAGGACGATCTTTATCGGGCGCGCCGACCATTTCGGTGATTCGCCGACTGACCTGTTACTCGCCAATATGCACTTTCCAAACACTTTCAACATTTAAACCCGCACCACTAACATACCATTATTCATAAAAGCAAACAAAAGCATTTAAAACTTTGGGTTGCCTCCCAAGAAGCGCCTTATTTAACGTCGTGGCACGATGCATCTCCTCATTCACATCCTATTTTTGGGGTTGACCTTAGCACCACTAGGTGACCCCTCTTGCTTAGTTGAGTAGAGATGAGGCAACTTATAAGTCACGAGGTCCTTGAGCAACTGAATAGATCTGGAGTGAGAGCCAACCATCTGATTTAACACTTCAATGCCCTTCTTCATCTCTTCCATCACTCTGTCTTGCTCAGTGACCTTTTGGAGAATGAGTAGCAGAGTATCTTCAACACATCTACTCTCATTGTCCATAGAGTTGTTTCACTCATCAGGAGGTATATACCTCCCTTGGCGGTTGCACTGGGTTTCCACCTCTGTTATTTTAGTGGACAAATTATTCAGTTGAGTCACTAGTGCAGTTAACGTGAAGTCCCTCTAGACTTCTTGGTCCGACTCAGCCAATTTTCCACCATTTCCCTTGGTCATGCTCAGGGAACCTACCTACACCAACATATTTAAAGAAAAACAAAACTAAAAATAAGATTAGTAAACTACGATTGTTGAAAGCAGAATTCGACTTAAACCAAAAACATTCACGTAACACCACTCCCTGGCAGTGGCGCCATTTTGATGTTTGTGTAATCAAGGACACAACTTCCGATGCAAGTGTCTACGATCGTGCAATAGTATAATAACCCAACCAAGGGTTGGGATCGAGTCCCAAGGGAGTGGGCGTGAAAATTAGTGGTTAAGCGCAAAAGTGCTAAAACTAATCGTAGCTAAAGACTTTAGCAAATAAAAACATAACAAGTTAAATAGGGTGACACAAGCATCAATTATCTAATGGGGGTTTGTAAGCAAGAAACAACTAAAATAGTGAAAATAAGGAAAAATACAAGTATGGAGCCGGGATTCTTGAGATGTGATAGGAATACGGGATAGACTAAATTATTGGGTACATGATTTTGATAGTAAATTCATTGAGTATTTGTGACTAGGTTAGACTTTAAAGGGGATAAGCTCTCTCTCGAGCAACTTACCCCGTTTCAAGTGGGTTCCTCTCGAACACCCACTTGCTGCATGAAGAACAGCCTCCGCCTTAACCCACTCACTCTCTTGAGCTGAGTGTGTGGACATGGGACTAGGGTTCACTCTCTCGAGCTGAACCTCATGTCGACCTACTCGCACTGGCCATCAATTTAGTGGTCTCAGTTTTACGACTTCTCTCTCGAGCAAGCCAAAAACACATTTATGAAATTGTATTTGCAACTACAACCTCATTAAGTTCATCCACAACAACTAAATGAAATCACATTTAAACTACAAATAGATTATCAGCAAGCAAAACCCAACAACTAATCTAACCTATATTCGCAAAATCACACCCCAAGAATTGGGGTTTTAGCCACGCATGTAAAAGAGATAAAGAAGTATACCAATCTCAGTTTCCATCAATGGGTATGCAAGATTAAGTCTTAAAACAGGCAAAAAGTGAAGAATTCAAGAGACCTAAGTCCAATTTCTTGAAGGTGAAACACTTGAAAGCTCTAAGTTCTTCAAAACCCTCTCCAAAACTTAGAGAGAATATCTCCGAAACTCTGTCTAAAACTTAATAATCTAAATACTAGGTAAAACAAGGTAAAACTCGCTACTAAGAATAAAAATTGAACTAGTATTTATAGTTTTCAGAAAATGTGCTCCAAAGGATCTTTCGACAACGTTAGTGAGAATCGCCGATGCATTCGGTGATCCGCCCTTTGGTCTAATTTTTCGCCTTTCATCAAGTTCCTTCAGCGTCTTTGTGTCCTGGATAATTGAGTGATGTAGCACTGCTTCGCGGAGTCGTTCGGCGATACACCGACTGCTTTTTGTCACCGCTGATTTTTTTCTTTCCTTCGGGGCTCAGCACACTAGAATAAAAGGCGAATATGCGATCTGTTGGCGATTCGCCAAATGTGTTCGGTTATTCGCAGATCTTCATTTCTTCGTTCTTTCGTCTTTTTTTTGCTCCCTTTTTTTAAGTAGTGTCCATGCTTTGCCTCAAACTTTAAATACCTGAAACTTAAATGTTTTCATCAAATATTGGGATAAAACATGCGTTTAATTAGGACACTAATTTCATCAAAATATAGCCCTAAATGAGTCCAAATTGTGGACTCATCAACACTCTACAGAATGCTCATGAAGGTACAACTCAAGTTCGAAAATTTAGAATTGCTAGGCTATGCTCCAAATATGAAGCCTTCAAGATGAAGTCCGGTGAATTGCTTCAAGATATGATCACTAGATTCACTACTATAGTCAACGAGCTAATCTCCTTGGGAAAAATATACACCACTGAGGAACAAGTAGACAAAGTGCTTAGGACCTTGCCTAGATCATGGGAAATAAAAGTCATTGCAATCAGAGAAGCCAAGGATTTAACCAATATGACTTTGGATGAACTGGTAGGTAACCTCAAGACATATGAGATGAATGTTGACAAAATAGGTGAGGGAAACAAATAAAAAAATCTTGGACTCAAAGCAACTGAAAGTGATGAATCAGATATAGATGATGAATACTTAGAACTGATCAGTAGAAACTTCAAGAAACTCTTGAAAAGGGGCATAAATTATGGAAAAAAAGGTACCACCCACTAAAGAAAAGAATACAGAGAAACCACAAAGTGGAGGATGCTTTAAGTGTCAAAAACTGATCATCAAATTAAGGATTGTCCTATGTGGGAGGTAGAATGGAGAAAACAAAAAGCTGAAAAGGAGAAGAGGGAACTTTTAAACAAAAGAGAAAACAAAGAGAAGGAGCAAGCTATGTATGCTGCCTGGGGAACAGGTTCAGAGATGTATGAAGACGATGCTGATGACATTGCCTTGATGGCCATAGAAGAATCGGAACCTGAACCTGATTCAGACTCTGAAGAAAATGAGGTAAACCTTTATGATCTCAAAGATAAGTTAAAAAATTTCTCTAAGAAAAAAATATCCTTTTAAATGCTCACATCTATAGACACAATTCAGGAACTAGTTAAAATCAAGAATCAGTTACTTGCCTCCCTAACCAGTTTAAAATTTGAGTATATAGATCTTGAAAAACTCAATGCTGACCTGAAAGAGAAAAATAAGCTTTTATCACAAAAAGTTCAGCAACTAGAGTCTTGGAATCTGTCCAATAAAATTGAAATCCTAAAACTCAAAGAAACAGGTAAGGACAAAATCTGTGATAAGTCAAAAGATGATCATGAAGTTAAAAGGTTTAAAAACAAATTATGTTATGAGAGAGAAAAATCAACAAAAATGAAACTTGAACTAACTAGGACTAAATATGAGCTTGAACAAGCAAATAAATGGACAAAATCATCTATGATTGTATCACATCTGGGAAATAACCACCGAAATCAAAACATTGGAATAGGCTTTGATCAGTCCAGAATTGATAACCCTTTGTTATGCATCATCTGTGGTAATTCAGGTCACTCTAAGATAAATTTCCCAAAATATAGATTCACCATTAACAATAAAACAAAAGGCACGTAGAAGACACCTCAAATGAACATGTATACTCAAAATAAATCTAATCTACCTAAATGGATACATAGAGATCTTATTCATCTTTTTTATCAATACAAAGGACCCAAGCTAGTATGGGTTCCTAAATCTAACCTTTGAATTTGCAGGAAAAGTGAGAGGAAGAAAGCAACTTCTATATGAACAGTTGTTGCTTGAAACACATGATTGAAACTAGAAGAAATTCCTCTCACCTGTAGAAGAAAAGGATGAAATAGTAGTTTTTGTGGTGAAAATTATTTTTGGTCAAATCAAAGAAGTTGGAAAAGTAGGCAAGACTAAAGAAACACTTTTAAAGGAACATGTTGGAACTTAGGGATGATTAAAATCACATGAGTATCCCTCAGTGGCTATTAAACGTTTCGCATACTGCCTTCTAATCATGAATTTTATGCTCAGTATTGTACATTTAGTTGTATGTCTCTATACCACTTTTAAAGCCAAGCTACTCATACACTATAACATTGTATTTGCATCTGTCACAGGAGAGAGGCTTAGTAAAATTGGAGCAAAATTCAACATTTTTCAGAGATCTAAGGTATGTGCACTACAATTATTCATAATTAAATATAAAATCAATGCACATGTACATGTTCCTTCCACTTGTCCCAAAAGATATATTCATGTCCTCAGTACTACTAAACAAACATCTTCTTAAAAAGGTTATTTAAAGCCTTATCCTAGTGTTTCTCTACAACTCACACCCTTCTCTTCCATAAACTTCTTAACCAAGAAATCCTCTTTTTCTAAAATCGTGGAATACAATATTCTTCAAGAAACATATCTATGCTTGATTAATTACAATTTATGTTTCTTAATGACATTCTTGGAGATTCTAAGTGTGCTGGTCTATCTGATGCTATGGTTGAGATGACTTCGGTGGATGACGCCTCTACGTTGGTCGATTATAAAATATAGGTTGTGCTGGTTCTTAGGGGGAATATGTATTGGGTGTGTCTAAAATTACTGAGGAAGTTTTGGAGGATGTACCTTGTGAGGGGAAATATTTTGGGGACCCTATAGTTGAACAACGTTCACTTTTTAGGCTCAACTTGGGTGCATCTAGTAAGGGGGGAACAATGGGAAATCCCTCTGTCGAACCTAGTCCTTCTATTGGGATCCATATAAACTGGGATTTAGGGTTGATATTAAATATTATTATAGTTGGTACTGCACCTGATAGTACCACGTCTAGGGAACAGATTGAGAGAACATGTTCCTCTACAAATGATGCTGAAGAAAATTTGTTCCTCTTACTGACTCTATTGAAATTAAAGATGACTCTACTGAAATTAGAGTTTTGAACTTTGGGAAGCGGACAGTGCTCTTAGGTAAGGTGATTACTGATTTAGGGGGTTAGAGATAAGTGAACTATTATTTCTTCGGAGGGCACATGATTGATTGAACCAGTTCCTTAAAGGTAATACAAAACAAAAAAAGAAGAAGCTGAAATTGAAGTCATATGTGTCACGAACCAGAATGTCATGGACCAGCTGCATATGAACTATGATCCTGAACATGTAGGCCTGCTAAAGAAAAATAAAACACAAAAACCAAGGCTACCCTGAAAATTGAGAAGACTACTAATTTTGTTAATCCAAAAGATGCTTTTTGAGCTGCTTAAAGAGGACTTTTATTTACCCTCTCATGCCCGATCTTTTGCTATTGCCTAGCCACTCTAGCCTTTAACTTTTCAATTTTTTTCTCATCACAAGTGCTTGATTCTATCTTTAATTTTGATTACATTTGTGGTGTATATGCTTTTTGATTAATGCTAATGTTGGGTTTGAGTTTCAGGTTCATGTCTATCTCCTATGTTTTGCAAATTCTTTGCTATAGCTAACTGAGTTCTTGATTTTTAAGTGTTTTTATAGATGATATCCCCAGTGGCCATGAGTATCGAATTTGCTTCTCTTAGTGTGGTGTATGCCTTCACGGTGTTTTATAATGTCAAAAGGGGAAACTGCATGCTTGTGTAATATTTATAACCCAATTGGTCTACCTTGATCCTCTAATGTGTTTGCTTTGTGTGTTGTACTTTAAGAAACTGACGTAACACAGATTGATCTATTCACACAAGAAGCAATGGTTTGTCATCATAAAAAAGGGGGAATTTGTTAAATCGAGAAAGATTTTGATAATTGACAAATAGAGGAATAGATGAAAGGAATCGGTTGCGCGACATGTTCCTTTCAAACCGAATCCGACTGGGATAAGGAGAACGTCAACCACGCGAATTAGAAGTTATAAAGCTGTGGAGGGATTACTTTTTCGACAAGAAACCAGTACAAAAAGTTTCTTTTTTTATAAAGGAGTCCTATAAGGAAAAGGGAGCGCATAATAAGTCAAAGTGTAACATAGGTATAAATCCTAAGAGAAGTAGGAAGCATGATCAAAGAAGGAAATAAGGGGTGTAAATAAAGAGTTCAAGAAGGAAATAAATCAAAGTGAAGTTAAGAAAGAAAACTGAGGACAAGTTCGAGTTGAACGAGGAGTTGAGGATGCAGCAAAGTCAAGTTCCAGTTGAACAAGACTTTGAGGAGGTTTAATCTATAAATTGGGCAATAACTTCTTCGAAGAAGTTTGCGCACTTACATAGAGAGAAGATCAAAACACGATCAAGAGTTTGAGAGAGTTTTGAGATTTACTTGGGGAGTGTTGCGAGTTTGTGAGGAAAAAGTTGTAAGATTGTAGTTAAGAGTTTTGATTACAATCAAGTGTGTGTGTAGGATTCGTCTAACAAGTTTGAGAAACTTGACGGATGGCAGAAGACTTAAACCTGGAGTTTTTTGTCTTGGGTAGCTAGGAATTAGAGTTTATAATTTCTTAGCTAGGATTTAGAGTTTATAATTCCTTAGATTACCTAGGTGTGTAATCTTTGTGTCGTTTGGAGTTGAGATAAATAATACAAAACTGTGAACTAATTATTATTTTACGAAATTATTTACTAGAACTCACAAACAGTAAAGAACAAGTAGTTAGTGCGTGTTCCTTTACATAATAAAGGGGGTCATAATTCCAAAAAAAGGTTAATCTACTTTGCTTAGTTAAGGGACAAGTATGACATTAGTAATGTTTTCTAGCATCTATATGATCTTTGAGAGCTGAGATATGTTGCATAGCCTTGAAAGAAGGATGCCCAAGCCTGATATTTCAGAAGTCAGTTCGGGTGATATAGTTTTTATTGTTGCACCAACTACTACATTTATTTCATCTTTCAATAAATATAAATCATTGTTTTCTCTACCAATCTCAATCTCCATGCCACTGTAAAGACCTTGCAATATACTAAGTTAGTGAAAAAAACTAACACTGCAAGATAGATCCTTAGTGAGTTTTGCAATTGAGAGTTGGTTCAACTTGAAGTCAGGACATGTAAAACATTATCTCCCAAAATAGTGGAACTGCTAGTGCTCATTATTCCTGCTTTCTTCCCTGTTGGCATCTGCAAAGTACTTGACCACTTCAATTATTTCAGATCATGCAATATTCTTTTACATGGGGTACTATGATGAATCGCTCCTGGTTCAATGATCTATTCATATGCATAGGATTTGATTATTAGAGAAACATTACTTGCCAAGTTGGCTTTGCATTCCTTTGGTCCTTTAATTTGTTGTACAATAGATTTCTGACCTGATCTAGCTTATCATACTAAACTCAATGTGATCATGTTCTTGTTTTTCAGTTTTTGCATTCTTGGCATAAGACTTGAAGTTTCTTGTCTCTGTATGATTATAATTTCTTGGTCTAGAATTACCCATCCCATCCTGATAAGAACATGTCTGGTTAGATATTGTTTATGTAGACTTCCTCTTGAAGTTCGGGGGATACCCAATTAGCCTGTAACAATCAATAGTTAGATGGTTTTTATATCCACAAATCTCACATATAGTCCCTAGTAGTGTTTTTTTTATTATCTTTGTAGCTTTGTCCTCTTCCAACCAACATTGTGAGTGGTTCCCTGTTTGAATCGACCACACCTAAAAACTTCTAACTTTCCTCTTGCACTACAATGGAGTATGCCTTAATGACACTGGTGCTTGTGTTTTAAGAAGTATATCACTCATCACATAACTAAAGGTCTCATTTAATTCCATTAAGAACATCAATAGCCTCTGTTGGTACAGGTGATTTATGTAGGAATTAGCTTCAACACATTCACACGAAGGAAAAGGTACTAGCACATCGCATACATCCCATAAGTCTCTCATTTTAGAATAGTAGTCAGTGATATAAATGTTACCTTGCTTCAAGTTTGCAACTTCTGTGCAGATATAGTTGATAAACATTGGTGAGATTTGATTTGTAAAAATATCTCTTTGAAATCTTCTCAAACTCGTCTAGCATTTGATGTGTACATGATTGTAGTCAACAAATTAGGGGTTATTGTGCTTCTTATCCACGACTGCATTGCATATTTCTCATTGAGCAACTAATTTTCCTCTTTTGTATGTGTTTTTCAAGCAGGTTCCATCTACGAAATCTAGCTTATTTTTCACCAACAATGCTAGTCTCATCGATCGACTCCAGATTCTATAGTTTTCTTATCCTGTGAGTTTGATCATATGTAAAGCCACACCAGTATAGTGGATGATGGTGCTCGAGGGTAGCAATTATTGATTCCGCCATTGATGGATATCCTAGAACGAGCTGTGAAGATGTTGCTTTCTGGAAGACGATCTAAACCAGAGATTGTTGCTCTAATACCATAATAAATTGTGAATGCAAGTTTATTCAATAGAATTCAGATATCTTGACCATCGATTTGGACAAGTAAACTACAAGTATGGAGAAGAAATGGATAAGAAGATGACTCTCATACATCTCAAAGTAAGTCAGAACTATGACTTTATATAGAGTGATCACACACCTTACATGTGCTAACTCTTACCAACCCATTGTAGAATTAACCGACAACAAAGCAATCCTAACAACCTGATTATGAGTTGTATATTCACTAAATAACTAACTAATTGCCTCATTAACTCCAATTCTTCTACTATAAGTAATCATCTTCTCTTAGAGTGTTTTCTTTAAAAT
The DNA here is from genome assembly GCA_029582685.1 of Solanum piurae. Lineage (NCBI taxonomy): Eukaryota > Viridiplantae > Streptophyta > Magnoliopsida > Solanales > Solanaceae > Solanum > Solanum piurae. Next base: position 6,692 of record JAJOOO010014905.1, on the reverse strand, counting down.
CTTGAAATTCGTTTTCTTTCAAATTTTCAATTCAGTTCCAAAAAGTCTTTGCTAATTTTTATATTTCTCCATTAGTGTGTGTATTCTGGTTTCTTCTCTTTGTTTATTTAATAGAAAATTCACCATTTAAGAGTTTTAAAGCTCAAATGTTAAAATTAAACGTATTACAATCGTGAATCATTTCGAGTGAATGATATATTAGAAAATTTGAAATATCAAGATAAACTCATATCTAACTTTTAAATTGCTTAGATATAATTTTGAGTAGGTCAGGATCAGGATTCAAAGATATCAGTCATTAAAGCTTCTTCAAACATACATGGTATACACTATTTATACAATAGTGATACAATACATATACATGATATACACTATTTATACAATATCTATACATTATATATGTTACATATTGTTTAAAATATGTTGCATGTACATAGAGGTAAGTATCCATTACTTATAATAAATGCAACTTGTGTTTCAAATTTAAGCTTATTAGTAGATTTGAATGTTGTAAGAACAAAAAACCTTTTTTGGCATAACAAGTTCAAACACACATGACCAACATATAAGGCAACTTTTACATGCTCTTCACAAGTGAATTTTCAATTTCAGACATTGACGTCTGAATTGTTTTAAAAGGCAGGTAAGCTAGTAATTAAAAAAAAACAAACTAAAAAACGGGCATAAATTAAATGACGATTCCAAAAACGGGCATAAATTAAATGACGATTCCAAAAACGGGTATTTGTGCACTTCACCCAAGTTGGGTCCCTAGCCCCTATTCAACTAAAGCTTCTTCCCCGCGATGAGCCATGTCCGGGCTTTGACAGGTATGGCAATATACTAAGAGGGGTGATGAATGATGATCATCAGAACTACAGTTGCTGCACTCTGCAGTTGAGACCAAACTTTACAACTCAATTTATTCAATCATATCAAGAAGCTACCTGAGCACACTTGAGGGAAATATTTTAGAAGGAAAACAATGTTTCCCAATTGCTTTTCTCTTGCAGATTGAGAGAATTTAGAGGTTCTCAACAATAACACTGAACGTTCTTTCTGTACAAAGGTAAATTCTCAGTCCTTCCTAAGAGTATACATGTAGTTATTGGTTACTGAAGCACCAAATAAAAACGAGCGTCCCAGGGTTGGAGAAAGGATGTTAAGAGTCTTGATATATATATGGCCTTTCATAAATCAATGGTGAATGCTTTCCTTGGATGCGCGTGTAGTGAAGTGCTGCAGGCTGATCTTCAACATAGTCATATCTCTCCCTTTCTGTTCCGCACCACCCAAAATGAAATAATAAAATCCTCCATACCAATTGAGAGGAGAAAATAAAGAAAAAAATGAAAGATCGACTTCCAAGTATTGAGGAGAGACCACAAGCTCCAACAAGTAAGGCATCCACAACTGACTTTGTACTTTAGTCTGGATGTTTCTAGGTTTATTCTTCACCATTCCAGATCTACGATGGAGACACAACATTCAACCGAAAATGGGACAAACTCAAAGGATCACAGATGATGAATGAGAACAATATTGCATCTAAGAAATTTGCAACATCTCCAACCCACAGGGCACTGCACATATAACTTTAGCTCAATTAATATAGAAGAGAGAAATCCCAGTACTCTAGACATCAACTGTAAGTAAAGGCCAAAGATGAAGTGAGAAATCAAAGACAAGAAGCAAGTGCCGGTGATAAGAGTACTGTAGCAAAGCGAGTAATAATTAGTCTTTAAGGGTGATTATACTCAACTTGCTTAAGAGAAACAACAGGTCAGTGCATTAATATGTCAGTGAACCAGAATTCAATTTTTCAGTTAAGGGAGGGCAATTCTAACACATTTTTGTGTAACCCACCCAACCCTTCAAGTTTAAACGGGTTCGATCAGTAACTGAAGACCATACAGATAAAAATGGGTTGAACCCAAACTGACCAATCAAAATATTAGGTTAGAATGAGTTAAAAACTTAAAACTATGTAACCCAACAGTCGAAAGTCTGTCCAACCCAACGGCTTAAAATTCTGTAAGACGACGGGTTATAAGGAAATTTCCTGCTGGAATCAGAAATGAAAAACTGTGTTTTGGCACCGTTATTATTAAGAATTTACTTTAGTATCTTTCAAATACTTTTTTAATATAAAATGACTATCAGGTCCTACTTTTGGATCTAAGCTACATCTTTTTTTGATCTTCAATCTCAACCAAATAAAATTTCTTTTTCTTTTTAATCAGAAAAAACAATATTTAGGGGCAATATAAATATTTAGGATAAGACAGTATTAAATTTGGATTTGCTCTAGTTAATATCATCATTAATTAACACGGATCTAGTCAAATTCTTCTATTCCTTAAAAGGAGGTAGTTCCGGAGAGGAGCACAATAGCATGAAAACGAGTGCTCTCGACACACGATAGCAAGGCAGTAATTGTGAACTGAGAGTGTTTTCCAATGGCCCGCCACCGACAACCGTCGCATACACATACACCCAAAATAGTAACACCTGATACAGGTGAAGCTCAGCAGCTCGCACCTATCACTTTTGGGAGTTTCCTACCTCTGAAATTTCATACTATTATGGAGGAGAATGATGACAGCAGCGCGGAAGATGTAATTCACTTGGAGAATGCAACTGGGAAGGATACTCCGAAGAGGCGACTACAATTCTCTGATGCTGGTACATCTATGCGTCCTACCCCAGCCATTCCAGAACCTGTGAGGGGCAATCGCAGCAATGGTAAGACCTTGAACTTTATACCCCCTGTGATTAAGGAGGGTATTCTTACAGTTCAAATTGATGAGGAGGATATTTGCTTGCAAGTTCAAGAGTGGGAAACAGCTTTAATAGGCTATGTAATTGGGCATAATCCGTATGAACTGCAAATGACAGAGTATGTCAAGAAGGTGTGGGGTTTTGTTGAACTACCCCAGGTGCTTTACCATGACGATGGGTACTATGTGTTTAAATTTCATACCATTGCTGACAAGGAGAGAGTGATGCAAGCAGGGCCTTACTTCTATGGTAACAAACCTATGATTTTGAGAAATTGGCAATTGGATTTTGAGTTCAATGCTGATATGTTCAGTCAAATTCCAATTTGGGTTAAATTCCCCAGATTACCTGTGGGATATTGGTCTGTTAAGGCATTGAGCAAAGTTGCTAGTGCAATTGGGGTTCCACTGTATACAGATGGATTTACTGCTAAGGCTGAGAAGATCTCCTATGCTAGGGTTCTGATTGAGGTGGATATTACGAAGACTTTGCCGGATGCTATTGTTGTTGAAACTCCCTCTGGGCCTTGGAACCAATCTATTGAGTATGAATGGAGACCGAAATTCTGCAATCATTGTCTCAAGTTGGGGCACATGGATGCTGAGTGTTGGTACAAACACTCCCCTAGTGAGGGTGGAGGGGAGACTGAACTGGTAGGGGCAGAAAAGGACCATGGTAAGGGTTGGAGGAAAGAGGGTAGAAGAATAAGGATGGTAACTAAATGGATGCCTATTCATTATCATACTAATGTTAAGGATAACACTGCTATCATGAGATCAAATGCTGAGGTGTTACAAACACCACTTGAACTTGATCCTGGACAAAGAAGTGGGAAGCAACATGTTGAGGAAACCTCACTCATGCAGAATATAAATAATGTGCTGGATGCTCAGATGCATGATAGGAGGAAGAGTGCTGGCAACTATATGCCATCCCTTCCTACATGATCATCTCTACTTGGAACATAAGAGGCCTTAACCAAGGCCACAAACAGAAGGAGCTCAAACTCTTTCTGAATAAACATAGAGTAGAGATTTTTGGACGTCTTGAAACAAAGGTAAGGAACATAGATCATCTTCGATAAGAAGAAAACTAGCTCAAGGATGGTTGACTGCACATAATTATAATGGTGATGCCAATGATGGTATGATCCTTGAGGTGCATGAGCAATATATACACTGTCTGGTTGAAGATCCTGGGGTGAAGATTAGTTTATATGTTACCTGTGTTTATGCAAGGAATGAGGTACAGAAGAAAGAGACCCCGTGGCAAGATGTTATGCAGATCACATTACAGCAGCAACTTCCTTGGGTCGTATGTGGAGACTTTAACAGTGTCTTGGGCTAAGATGGGTTGGGGTCTCTTGTCACACAGCAGGAGGTTCAGAGACTATCCACCTATCCCTTATGAATTACATAGGTTTCTTGTTTGCTTTGGAATAGCTAAGTGAAACTAGTTTAGTTGAATGTAGGAGTAGCTTGTCTAGGCTGCTGATGCTATACTTGTACGTTGGTTGGTTATGAATTAAAGCTATACTATTTACCAAAGAAAAAAAATCCTTATATTCCTTGTTTTAACTATATATAAAGGAGAAGGAATATAAGAAAACTCAGTAGCAATTAAGAAAAAATAATGATATGATACATTTAAGTTCGAAGTTTTTTCATAGATCTTCTGTTGTTCCAAAAATGACAAAATGACAATTACACCATTCATAAAATATGCTTGGTACATGAATCAACTTAAAGCTAGATATTACAAACTTACAGAAATCTAGTTTTGAAAGGTTTGAACTCCTAGCAAATAGTTTCTTGAAAAATAATGTTATTTGAAAACTAAAAACACGAGCCACTGCTGAATAATATTTTCCAAAAAACTTTTGTAATGTAGAAAGTTAAAGGAATGGAATTAAAAAGTTAAAAGATTTACTTGCAAAAGAATGCGAACAACAAATACTTGGGTTTGCTTTTCTAATCTCACAACATCTCTATTTATAAGGAGGGAAACCTTTATATTACATTGGGCAGGTTGGGTTGTTATTTTACACATCTTAACCCAACCCATATGGCATATTGACCCAATAAACTTTGGGTGGATTGGGATATGACCAGTCCGAAATTAACCCAACCGACCCATTTACCACCCTTAATTTTTTCTCTGGCACTATCTATGGCTCTGGAAGCCAAGAAGCTTTAGCACAAGGAAATAAAGCAAATATGTCAGAATGGAACAGCACTGACAGTCTTCTTTATCAGGAATTCTAGTCAGTTCTTTCAGACGAAAGCAGGAATATCCTTTCTTCTTGCTTCCTTCTGAGTTAAATACTCTGCGCTGGCAATAATACACTTTGATGGGTATTCATATTTGATGGCAAGTTACTCTCAAAAGAAGGCCTACTACTTGCACAGGATAGAGTAATTAATAATTGTCTTCAAGATTTACTTACAATTCTTTTAATGATCAATCGGCATCTTCATCATTGTAAATCATAAGCTTGACCCCACATTACCTGAAATGCAGCAATAAAAGCTCTTATTTAGTGTGACAGCAGATAAAAGAGTTATGTTAAGAACACAAGTGCTACTCCAGAAAACAAACACTATCGAAGTCTAACCTTAGGTAAAGATATATCCATCAAAATGCTTGACCAACAGTAATTAATTCACCATAGCCCTAATAGACCATAGCACATGGTATGTTAGCCACCAAAAAGCATAATGCAAATGAGATAAAGTTGAATACTACATTTAGATATAGAATTGAATAATAATAGTTCTAGCTTTCTATATTTGTGAAATCATAGGATTATGAGACTATTCTATATATATATGTTCACAAGACCCATAGCCAAAATGTCCCTTTGAAAGTTTTATTAGAAATTATTACCTTGATGAACTACTTGTATCCTACTTCTAACATCAGATGGCGATAGCTGCGCCCACGTATGACTCGCTGCCAAAGATACTGGAGTGAAGTCTTTGACTGCAGTTGGATTCTCTCTTGAACAAGCCTGTAGCACAATGGAAAGAGTAAACACATGTGGATGCTTCTTACTTGTTCTAAAACCAGGGTGAATGACAATGCACATCCTACCATCTAACAAGGCACCTCTGAATACCCCGAGAAAGAGGACGAAGGAATGATGGATCCCGTTGTGAATACAGTAGACCGACCTAAAAAAGAGGTAAACAAAATTTTTTAAGTGTAACAGGAGGAGTGTCAATTTGTTAGTTCTTCCAATATCTTTGTTTCCTATTTGGACATCACATCTTCTCTTCCGAACGGTGCCTCTTTTATATTCATAGAATCATAGCAAAGTGCAGCAAATATTATAGCAACCGCAGGAACAAAATCAAATTCAGAAACAAAAATGAGAACTGCATTAAAACACAGACATATCTCAATAGAAAAGGTGTAATTGACATGAGTAGTACCTCTAATAATGCAATAGCAGATGGATCATCAAAAATTTCAAGACTACAATCAGCTAGGTAGTTCACCTGCAAGTTGGAGAAAAGAATAAAAAGCAAGGTAAAATAAAATGACTAAGTATCTATGATGCTAATGGCTCTAAAACGGTAATCATATTTCATCAACAAAATTTAGGGGACACGTTTTGGAATGTCTTCTTTCTCAATTACAAAAACACAAAAACATGGCATCATAACTTTTGTTTTCCATTTTATCCTTTTACACAGTAATGTACCTAATAAGAAGCCACAATAAGGTCATTGTTTACATAAAGCATTAAAGGGAAACTTACATAAATATACTATAAATAAAAAATATTTACCATTTATAGCAATAACATTTTTTTTTCACTTGATCACTTTTAATACATGTATAATACACTTTTAATTCATATCACAAAGAACAATTTATTATTCACATATAATACAAGTTTTATTGAT
>JAJOOO010014904.1:0-45720 GCA_029582685.1 Solanum piurae | reverse complement strand
GGGTGAAGGTGAAAGATTTCGAAGAAAGAAAAAGAAAGTGGGAAGTTCAAAAAAAAAATGAGGAGGTGGTGCAGGTGGTGGTTGAGAGTGGCAAGGGGTGGTGGGGTGTCAGGAAGAAAAAGGGCTAGGGTTGTTGGTGGATAGGGATAGTGGGATGGTGGGGTGCGAGGAAGATGAAGAGAAAAATTCTTATTGGCTGAAAAGAAAAAAAAGTAGCCAAATTATTATTTTTTCTCTTTAATTTTTAACATTTTATGCGCTTTTCTTTTTTTATTTGCCACATCAGCCATTAAGGGGGTATTTAATTCACTTGAAAGTTGTTTAGGGGGGTATTTGAACACCCGTGTAGTTAAAGTATTAAAGTAAGTTTTACAGCCAAATTCAGGGGGAATTTGATGTATTTTTCCTATAATTTATGGATAGTGTATGTATAATCCATGCATATAAGTTAAGAAAAGTAAATAGTGAATTCAACTTATTGTTTATATAAATAGTGTCGGATGTAACATTATATTTGTCATCTAAAAAAGATATAACGCAATTACGAGGTCAATAAAACATATAGAGATGACAATGAGACGGTACGGGTGTTGTGCAGTGTGGGTTTGACATATGCAAGGTGGGACAGGTTTAGATATATGCAGGTATGGAGCGATGTGGGGTGAGTTGAAATTTAAAATTTTCAATTTTATGCGGGGTGGGTGTGGGTTAGGGTTAAGAATTTCTAATTTTTTTTTGCCTTCGTTCTTTTCCTCCATAGTTTTGTCACTTTTGCTTTTAAGTAAAACACTGAAATTTTCTTCTGATTATTTTTTTTTGTTGCAAAAAGATATTTATTTATATAATTTACATAATCCTTAGTCCTTACATCTGAAAAGGGTACATATCCATCTTATGGAAATTCTGTTTACTCATTTTTTGAAATAAAATATTATAGATTTGGAAAATGCATAATACGGAGTACTATATATTTCTACAATTAACAACTTATAAAATTAATAAATAAATTTCGATCAAACCTAAAAATAATATATTATTGAATCTCAAAATTTCAACTGTATCACATAAATTGAAACAAAAGAATAATATTAATAATCCGAGAAAATCATATTATTTTATGCTAAAATGGGTACAGTGAATGTATTATTTCAAATTCAATTTCTTTTGGTAGAATCAAAATTTGATTGCAACTTTGGTGAAAATAATAGAAGAAACTTAAGTGGAGCGGGACGGAGAAGGTGGATGCGGGATAAGTGTGGAGCGGGGCGGATTGAAATTTTGCAGGTGGAGACAAAACCCGCCCCGCCTGCGCTCCATCCCGCCCTATTATCACCCCTAAAAACGTATTCATAGTCATTTGGTGTGTGACATAAGGTATAATAATTCAGAATAAAATGTAGGATTATTTTGTTATGCATTTGGTTGAAGGTGTTAGATAATCGTTAAATTATTTATCACACTATTTATACATTAATGATGGAATAAGTTATCCCATATACATAATATAATAACTTATCCCGAAATAACTTAACAAACAAACAACTCCAAGTGTCAAGAAAATGAAAACGTGGCTTAGAAATGAAGCGCCACCACATATACCGTTGACATAAGCCATTAGCATTCTTGTCCCAAGTGTTCCCAAAAGAAAAAAATTAAAAATATTGCTTTCTTGCTTCAAGAGGTTCTTGAAAATAAATAAATCTTGTTTTACACAAAAAAAAAAAAAAAAAAAGACTTGTAAAGGACTACATATAGTTGGGGTATTGAATTAATGAGAAAGAGAAATAAAGAAGTGGAAACAATAGGTTGTATAATAGGACTATGCTCCATATATTCAGAAGGGTGTAGATTTGCAAGGCTATTACTTGTAAAGCTAAGTGTTATTTTTCATGGCAGAGCGTCAGACAGAAGATCTAATTGATTTAAGGTTGCAAACATATCAGAGAAATACAAGTGGAGAGAAAGCAAAACGAGTGAGCGACAAGTGGCAGCACGTGGAGCGATGCCTCGGGGGTCTCATTTCGGCTGCCGGAAAATGTAAATGCAGATGAGGAAGTTTTGAGAAATGTTAAGAGCTATAGATGTTGTCCCCCCAAATGAAATAGTAATGAATAAGTGTGTAGTCGAAAATACAGCTATGAAAATTTCATGTCCTTCCTTATGTATTTGTTAGAATCACTAAATTTACTTATTTTTTTATTTCTCACCTGAAGTTTGCTACCAGTCCCACAATGGAGTAAAGTATTCCCTAACAAAGGTGGCATCATACCACGGGCTCAAACCAAAAACTCTGGTTAAGAATGACAGTGTACTTACCAGTTCCCCGAACCTTGTCTGTAGCACCAAACAAGTTTCACATACTAGTCACTTCTCCAGTTTAGGGTATGACAAAGACCATGTTCGAATTGAACATAATTTGGAGCAGAAAAAAACTATGAGCTGAAGGACAAACAATTCATAGCTACAAAGTAAGAATAGCAGGTAGTAACTGGATTATACAGCTGATGATATATTATGCAGCATAATCAAAAGACAAGTTAAAAATCGATTTCCTCTCGAGTAACGAAAACAAGTACCAAACCGAACTTACCTGACCAAATAGGTCAACCTGTGCAACCTATAAACAAGAAAACTAGACACAAAATCAAATTTCAAGCCACATTGAACCTTCCAAATCAGAAATCAACTTGAACTCACCTAAATTAAAGCCAATTATGCATACCTGCAAATCATAACTCTAAAAGCAAAGAGAAACTGATTATGAAATAATCTCAAAACTTCAGTCAAAATTGCCAATGACATAATTCCTTTGTTCTTCTGTTCACTTGAGGGATATTTTCCTATGCTATTTTTTCCTTTTTGTTACTACTTTAGGGTGGTACAAGAGGTCGTTTGGTTGCTAGTTAGAGAGGAGTTATTCATGTATTAAAAACTAGCATAACTTTGTAAGTTGTTTGGTTACAAAATGAGGAAACGTAATACTCATGTAGAATCTAGCATAAAGTATACCATGTTTGGTTGATTTTTTCTCTTTTCACACAAAAACATAGCATTGCTAATACAATGCTTGGTTCATGTTTTTCTATATGTACAAGTTAGGAAGAATCTATGCATTATTTTATGCAAGGTAGAAAGTAGAATAAGTAAATCATGGCAACTTAACCTAGCATAACTAATCTTTGTACAACTAATACTTCCATTCTAATACCAAATATATGCATAACTAATTCCTACATTATTAATCACTAATACATACATAACTCTAACCAATAACCAAACGACCACCAAGGGGAAGGGGGAATTTAGACATGATACTTATAAGTAGATTTTTTTTTACTCATAGAATGTATGCTCTGCTTCTCATTAATTCTGGCAAGATGCCAAATGATAACTTTTCTTTGCATATTTAAGAGGATATGTGTCTCCTCAAGATGTTGACAAAAGTTCCTACTAAGACGCATACGATTGCACACAGTATTCCAAGAAAAGAAAAATAAAAAAGCCCATTCTTAGAGTGGCGCGAACTTCTTGAAGTTGCTGTATTACCTGCTGCCACAACATTCATGTTCCTGGCGTTTATTCTCATCTTACTAAAGCTAGACATGCGCTTAAAGGCACTATTAACCACGGGACTTTCAGCAGCTATAGCAGGAGCAGTAGGTATAGAATCCACGAAGGCCCACAACTGAGAGGTTAACCATGATGGAGTACCATCATCTTGATTGGGTAGTTGATTTTGATTTGCGCCCATAGGATGATTTGCCAAAATACTATCATATACAACACCTAAAACATTGCCAAAACTTGCAAAAATTAGGAAAAAAAATAAAATCTAACACCAATATATTAGCAGCAGCAGAGCTCTTGCTGGCTCAAACTCCCCCATTTCCACTTGGGCAATAGAGTTCTCGCCATGCTGAAGATGACATGGTTATTCTTATACCATCATCTGCCAAGAGCTCCATAAAGTCAGATCACATAGAAAATGTGTTTTATGAAAATCGTAAAAGATCATTAATACAGCACAGGCCAAGCAAAAGTTGCATTATTGCTGTTTGAGATCATTTGGGTACCTGAAGTAGCTGGAGGAACAACCAACTGATTTGCCTCGCTGGGGTTAAAGATGTTGAACCTTTGATCTTGTGTCCACAGTTGATTGCTAGTCTGTTCTCCCTCGTTCAAATACATTAGCTGGTTGTTCATCATTTCATGCTGAAAAGTGCTTATATATGTTGTAGAAGCAAGGTTTTCAGAACCATTCACAAAGTTGTTCATGTATGGTTCAGTAATTTGCCCAACTTCAGATGTTCTTATATCATCAAGCAACGGTGCATCATGAAACAGGTCAAACTCTGACAACCCATCTAAAAAATCGAATTGCAAATCTTCGAAGTTTCCAGCAGGCATATCAAAGTTTTGACCACTTGGTCCTGCCTCATCAAAGTTTTTAACACACAGCTCCAAGTTATCAAAGTTCTGAGTGCTTGGCTCCGGACCAAGGAGGTCATTCATCTCCAGAAAATCTTCAAGGAAATCCTCTTCCACCACATGTGGCTGCTGTTCATAAATAACGGGAGCAGATGTGACTTCTGTTGCCTCATATAACTGTAGCTGTGATGTGCCTGACTGTGTCAAGTCAAAGCTTTCCTTTGCTGGGGCAATCACCGCACTGTGGTGGGGAAAATTAACTTCCTTTGCCGAATGATCTAGCAAGGTACTTCGAGTATCTTCCTCATGTACAAGCTGCTCCAGTGCATAATCATAATCTACAGAAAGTGGCTCCATAAGCACAGGGTTCAACAACTCCTCGAGTCCACCATCCACAGGAGGAGCATCCTGATGGACAAAGCCTTTGGCACTTGGACATTCATCATCAGCCCACTCCTCTTCTCTAAAAGGTGCACCATACTGCTCACCATTCTTAGGCCCGGAGCCACTCTTCTTAAATACCTTGTAAAGCGCATAGTAGTCCTGGGCATTTTGACATTTTTTCAGCTCTTCTTCATCCATAGTATACTCATGCATCACCCAGTCTGTCCGTTCACCTACTGGTGCTCGGCCTTTATAAAAGACTAGGGTCTTCTTAACTCCAACAGCACGAGAGTTGCACGTAATAGTTCGATCCTTTCCGGTAACTTTCCAGTGCCCACGCTTCGTTCCCCTGTTTGCCCGTGCTCCATTAGGATACTTACGATCTCTGGGACTAAAGAAGAACCACTGCCGGTCCCCAGTTTTCAACTTAGATAGATCTGCAGTTCAAATAGCAAATACATGAGTATACTATTCAAAAGATTAACAAAGGTCATGAAAAACTATCTACCACAATATGATTTTACAAAGCAGTACCAGTTAATTTTCAGAACAATTAACAAGTATGAATAAGATAAGGGTTACGAAAGAAACCAAAAGAGCAAAAAGCAAACAAAACACAAAAAGGGGAAGAATTTGGGTTAACAGCATTCAAAATGATCACATTTGCATTTGATAACCAAAGGTAAAGAAATGCACGTCGAGGACTGGTTCTGATATTTCTGGACTTTCACAAATAATCTCCCCCGACTCAAGATTATGTTAGATCATAATTCTCATATGTTCTTCAATCAATACAAATTCTATTAAAATTTTGTTTTTGGAAAAACACATATACAGACGAAGCTAACCCCCAACCAACCTAAAGAACAGAAAACACAGCAAGGAAAAAACAACAACAACAACAAAGTCAAGAAACTAGGCCATAAACACGGGTACATGAAGCTATTTCAAGTAAATCTAATTCAACAAATGATCCTGTATAAACCAACAACCACCTTAGAAGCTCAATCACACAGCAATAGACCTATAAGTACAATAAACTCAACAACAACATAATACCTTGATATCCGACAAGTGAGGTCTGGGAGGATAGGAATGTACGCAGACCTTACCTCTATCTCCACTACCCTCATGGAGCTAGAGAGGTTGTTTCCAAAAGACCATCGGCTCAAGTGCATAAGCACAATTAACTCCTCACAGCAAATATAAAACGCATAACAATTATGAAACAGAACACATAGAGGTTCATATACACAAACTAAAAGTAATTGTTGTAGCTCTAAAGAGAATTATAGAACCAGACAATGCAATTAACACAAGAAAAATCACTACAATACATAGATCAATCACAACCCTCAACAATTAACAGCTCAAAAATCACAAACCCAAACACAAAGAAAATCAAAACCCATGATCAGATCAAGTCAACGACCCCAAAACACCAAGAAAATCAAAACCCACAATTCAAAAATCATATCATAACATACCAGGCAAGTCCTCCGGTTCCCATTTGTAAACATCAGTCTCAGCAATGGCATCAAGCAGAATCCTCTTCCGGCAGATCCTCTTCTTCAAATAGTACAGAACAAGTTCCTCATCAGTCGGATGAAACCTAAATCCCGGTGGAAAAACATTCTTTGATGATGCAAAACCAGCAAACGAATCCGAATCAGCTAACTCAAACATCTTCATCTCTTCACTAATCAAAAAAATTCCAATCACAAAATGATTCAATAAGCAAAAGGGTATCCAAAAAATATGAATTTGAGAGAAAAAAATGGATTAGGAATCGACTTGAGACAAGTGATTTAGTCAAAAAAGGAGAAAAAATATAGTAGCCGCCAGGATGATTGGGGGTAATGGAGGAAAGTTCTTGGAATATATGGGGAGGTACGTGTTTGGTGAGACTGAAGCTCAGTGACCTTTTTGGATTAGGGGATTAAGCTTTTGTTTGATTGGAATTCGATTTAATTTGAATTCGAATCGAGAAGTTTCAAAGGCATTGAAATTGAACTAAATTTGAATTTGAATGGAGAAGTCTCACATAAAAGGTAAAGCGTTGTCCAACAAAAAGCAACTACATATCTTGACAATTTCTACAATTTTTATTTGTTAGTCAAGAGAAGATTTTATGAGAATACTAAAACTTACCGTTTGAACATGTGATATGAAAATTAAATTTATTTAAAGTTAAATTAGCATTTGAATATGTAATTTGGTTTTTTTTAATTATATATTTTTCTCATAAACATCAAAATACTTACAAGTTGTGAATATAATTTGATTTTTTTAAAATGTTGATATGATCTTAACAAATGAATGTATGAATCATAATTTATAAATAAGATATTGAAATCTCTTAAGGTTCTTCTTCTTTCTATTTTTCGTTTTAGAGTAGGGATGGAGTAGAGACTAAGAGTACGCTCTCTAGAAGATTTGCTAGGAGCTTTTTGATCGTATGTTATCTTGAAATCTCTTTGCTTGTAGGACAAAGTGGAAAGAGCGCTTTGCGAAAGAATCATAATGTACAGGTGAAAGATTATTTTTGGGAATTTCAACCCTTTAGATCTATAGGTGCACCTACTTATGGAATTGCAAATCTCTATATTCACTTCATAAATAAATATGTGTGATTTTAAACTTTGTCGATATACACAATTTTATCAAAAATCATTAATCAATAAAATAAATAACTTATTATTTTTTTAATATAACAATTTCATAATATTTGACATAAACTTTAGCACGTGCAATACATAATCACCATATTAATGTTCATATGTCTATAGCTTAATAAGTTTTTATTTATTTATCTATATATTCGAGATTTGAATTTTATAATTTCAACTTTCTAAGATTTTTAATATCGAAAGGATCATACCATTTGTGATTTTTAAATCTTTTAAAGTTTTCCTGCTAATGTCAAAGCAAAACTCTAATCCAACTTTCCTACTTACAAGTAGCGTCACCTTAATCTTAATTTGCATTAGAATATTTAAAAATTACACCAACTCAAATATTATATTCTTATTTATTCAAACCATTAGTTTGACAATTTCATGAGATTATTCCATCTTCATTGGAATATAGTATTTTTTAATTTTAAAATAATTATCATATTTCGTTTTTCAAAAGTTGATTTAATTAATTGTTTAAACTAAATAGATTTTGAATAATTTAATATTTAAATAATCAAAATATTACAAAAAGATATATTATATATAGTCTATTTCTAGTAAGGCAAAACATAACAAATATTTTTTTTTTAAAAAGGACAAATATTTTGAGACGAGGATTAATATTATGTCATTGCGTTAGAATAATACGGTTAGTTGAACATGTGTGAACACATCAAATAGAAAGGAATAAAAGTGTTTTTTTGTTTAATATATGTGGTTAACACATCACGTTAACGAATAAAAGGATGCCACTTTAGCTTTTTCCAATCACTAAATTGATAAATTATACTAGCTAGTAAGTATACGTGCAATATTTGTGCATGCACCTATGATACACTATTCAATCACACCTATTAATTTGTGATATTTAATTAGGAAAAACTACCTAGACATACTTTACTATCATATATTTTTATTTTATCTCTAGTTAAAAAAATTACACATAATATCATTTTTAATATATATATCATATATTTTAAAAGATTAAATTAGATACACAAATCTCTTAATATGATATTGAATAATTATCTTAAAATTTAAACTCCTTAATTAACGGTACATTAGCAATTCAAATTAATTTCTCATTACCCTTGTGTTCACCTCCACCCCAAGTATTTCACATCCACCCCATCTCTCTCTCTTCCCTCACTAAATCATGATAATCAACATCATACAAACTCATATTCATTATCGCCATGGTGCATTCATCTTTTCTATAAATTAGTCATTAACTAGCTTCTTTCAGGTGACCAATATTATCCGGAAGAAGTTCAAGATTTCTTCAACACAATTGTTGTATTAATGAGGTAAATTATAATATTATTTTTCATTATTCTCATGTATCTTGGTTTACATTCTGTTCATATATCCGAG
The DNA here is from genome assembly GCA_029582685.1 of Solanum piurae. NCBI lineage: Eukaryota > Viridiplantae > Streptophyta > Magnoliopsida > Solanales > Solanaceae > Solanum > Solanum piurae. Next base: position 36,856 of record JAJOOO010014904.1, on the reverse strand, counting down.
ATAGAGTTAATATTGGTGTAAAAATTGATTTTATAAACTTTTACGAATTAGGTTTGGTCATTGCAGGGTCTTCATCCGCCAACATTCAAGCCGAAAATTTAAGATACAAAGGAATGAATTGATGAAGAAGATGAAGGGTACAATTACAAAATTACTATGATTTATGATTTATGATTTTGTTATTTCATGAACACTTGTTAGAGTTGATACTCAATGATCCTGTAAATCTGTTTGGTTTGTTATTATTCATTAATTAATGAAATAAGTTACACCCCTTTAATTCAAAGTAATAATCGTTTACCTCGACTTTTAAAATCGATGGATACATGTATCTCACGAAAAATGATACATGTATCTCAAGGCTGAAATATTCAAAAAATTAAGATGCTAAAGAAGGAATTAATGAAGAAGATGAAGTTTACAATTATAGAATTACTATGATTTATGATTTCATTATTTTAGGAAAATTTGTTAAAGTTGATAAGCACAGATCCTGTAAATCAATTTTGAAATTAATGGATACAGTATCTCGTGAGTAATGATACATGTATCTCAATTACTCTTCTGATTAAGGAAATCAGTTACAACTAATTAATTTAAACAAATGAATATGTATCTCGATTTTAAAAGTCGGCAGATACATGTATCTCGCATATTCAGACGCATGTATCTTAAGCATGAAATATGGTACAAAAAGTAATTTTTGAAACTATTGAAAATCTTAGTAATTAAGACCTAAACTAGTGGGATTTAGGTAATTTGCCCTAATTAATTATTGTTATTAATAAGATAAGTATTTGAAAGGGGAACTTACATATCATTAGTAACTATAATTTATTTAATTATAATTTATAACTACAGTTAGCGAGAGAAGAGAAGCGAGTGAAATTGGGGGAGAGAGGGAAAAGATGCTAGATACATGTTGTACCAACAAATATACAATTTGATACATCGAATACTAATAAAATTGACGATCAAAATCTGATATATAATGACAGATATAAATTAATACACATTGTATCATCTGTGTTCATTCGCTCTTGTATTATTTATTCATTCGCGATGCAGAAATATAAAAATACATACTGATACAGAATGTATTCAGGTACATGTAAGCAAATACTTACCTAAATATGATACATGTTTCTGTATTTCAACTTTATACACAATTATTATGTCAGACAAACATGATACATATATCATTAATATATTGTATCAAACATTTTAAACATAGTACCACTTACACATGTATCGTTGTTTGATGCCTGACGATCGAATTATGATTATAGTATTTCACCGGAGAATACAAAAAGAGAAACTTGAGAGATATTTGATGTATACAATTCTACATTATAAAAATTATACAAATGTTAGTTGATTCACTTTTCGAGCCTTGATTTTGTGGAAAAAAACATTTCAAAAGGAGAGATAGAAGGGAGCGCATGAGGAGACCAAGAGAAATAGAAAGACGAGAGATTTGGTATAAAATTCTAAAAATAGATAATAAAATTTGATTCTGAACTTGATCTTATATTTCTGATCTTTAGCAAAAAGAATAAATTTATACTAAATTTCTTATAAAACATATATAAATAATATATTCAAATTATTTAAATGCTTTTCAATAATTCAATCAAGGTAATTATCGAACCATACCACATAGTTCTAGTCAGTATTTTAAAAGGTGGGGCGTGAGGCAGGACGTTTTACTTAGTATAGGGCGAGATGTAAGCCCTATGGATCTTTAAATTTTTAATTTATAATATAGTATAATAATATAATAACACAAATTATAAAAATAAATCAATAATTTGAAATAATTACAGATATGATTAAATAAACTAATAGAAAATAAAAGTTTTAACAATATAAATAATCTAATATCTTAACTTTCTAATAATAAAAGAATCATTATTTCTCAAAAATATTTTTTTATCATACTATACAATTTACCCCCTAAAAGAAAAATTTAATAACCTTACTAATATTATCATAAAAACAGCACTCCATCATGAATAAAAATAAAATTACTTTCAAATAGCTAAATAAAATATACTGTAATAATTTTGAGACATATGACAAAATCATGAAGACCAATGATAAGTGAAAAAGTAAAATTTTGCGACGTATTTTTAAAAGAAATGTTACGTAATATATAATTACTTTCACAGTTTCACCAAATAGGAAAGATGCGATACTAAAACTTGTTATTTGAGTTATTCTCAATCTTCTTATCTCTATAGATTAAAAATTATTAAGTATCATTCAATTATTCAAGAATTATAAGGGTCAACAATGTTAATTTTTTAACACATAATTTGTGTAAGATCTGTTAGACGTGCCTCGAGTGTTGGGCGCGCTTAAGGCGTACAATCGGGCGCTTAGGGCATAAGTCTTACTGAACTAAGCCTCACACTTGAGTCTCAGGCGTTTTGCTAGAGCCTCGCCCTAAGGCGAGCCTCGAGGCGAATCCCAACGGAGCTTTTTAAAACACTGGTTCTAGTCCGGCAATAACAAAAGCCACAAAAAGCACCACCTTTACATTATGATCTTTTTTTATAAAAAAAATAAAAATAAAAAGTATAGTTTGTTTTATTTATTAGGAGTATTTAAATGATACAATAAAAATATTTTCACTTTTCCAAATATCTAGGCAATAGAAGTATCTAGAAATTTGCAATATCACCCTTCAAATTTCGAAACCTTCAGTATATAATCAAAACCTAGCAATTTCAAAACAGCACATACATACATCTGCTCTCTCAATTTTCGTCTCTCCCAAAACACTTAACAACATCATGAGGTAATTTTTTTAATCTATCTATTGTGTTACATTGTGCTCTCATTGTTAGGAAAGTTTTGGGCTTTCTTAGTTGAATTAAACCCTAAGTAGATGATTTTGCTTACTTTGTTATGGATATTAACTTGGTTTGCTGAACTCTGTTTAATTGTGCATTGGAAGGTTGTGTTATATGTATATAGTTTGCTTGCTAATTGATAACAGAGGCGGAACTAGGTGGGGTGCGTGGGTTCGGACAAAACGAGTAGCTTTTCTGAAACCCTGTATTTGTACTAGAAAATTAAATAAATATATATGTATATTAACTTATGAACCCTAACAAAATTGATTGACGGTGTGGAAATACTTTTCACCCTAGAGTTGTGGGTTCGAACCCCCTCTCTTTTCTTAAAAAGAAATTTAGAACCCTCAAACTCTCAATCCTGGCTCTGTCTCTGATTGATAAGGTCAGTTTGCAAAACTATTGGTGGATCAATATGAATATTGTTATGCTGTTTTGGTTAATAATACTCATGGATTATTATGTAGTGATAATAATGTGTAAAGTGTTGGACAGTATAATAGATATTTATGAAGAGGTTGTTTACTTTAAGGGCACTCTTACATAAGCATTGCTAATGCAAGTATTTTTTATTTCACATTCTAGCAAAATATGTTTTCTTGGAAATTAATTGTTTTATGTTTATTTTTTGGTGTTTGATAGGTATAGAAAATATTGTCCACAGATTATCTATCAATAATTAAGGCAAACTGTAATGAGTGCAAAGGTGGGGTGCAGGGGTTGAGGTGAGTTAGTTATTGGGAGGGAAGGGGGAACTGGGAAGGGTAGAAGGCCCCTCTCCCGGGGTGCGGGGATTGTGTAGGGGCTGGTGGTGGGCTATAAATAGTGTAGTTTTCTCTTTTGAGTGTATTCTTGCCTCCTATTATGTTTTGAGACTAGATTGTAGAGCAATTTAATTTCTAATAGCATCTTAGCTAATATCCTTTACCTTGTACCTTTAAGATACTAAGGGAATAAGAACTTCATCTTTCACTCATGGTTAGAAAAGAAAATGAAGAGAACAAAAAGGTAGTGATTACTTTGGCTGAGATACTTGATTTGTCGTATTTCCTTACGATAGATATATGAACCAAAAGGACATTCCCTTTGTATTTGCAGTTTAAGATAACTTGGCTTCTTGCTAGTGTAGCGCCTCTTGATATTTTCTCAGTGAGGGTGAGCAAAATGCCTTTCCATGGATCTAGTATGAACTTGTTTAAATCAACTTTAGAGTGGTGTTTAACCACGGATGTGGATGAAAATAGGTTTAGAGTTAGTTGCGAGGGAAAAATGGTGAAGGGAAAAGGGTAAGGGTTGACTTCATTTTTCCCTGAATTATCTTTTATTTTTGTACACTTGAGGAATAATTTCAGTTAATGTCACTTAGAGTGGGAGGTGCTAATGGTCTAATGGTGAGGTTGGAGTTGTAGAACGTATTTTCTAATAAAGAGTACTCATTCAATCAGATAAGTCATTTGTTGGCTGTTTTATCTTTTACTGGACTTAATCACTTATACTAGTGTTAGTCTTATCGATTAAAAAAAATGAACCTTGGGCCTAATTCAATTTCAAAACCTAGCTCATGAGGTGAGAATTGCCTAAGACTATATGAGGAAACCAATGAAGTTGGTTGAGAATCATAAGATTTCAGATTTAAATCCTAGTTGAGGCAAAAATACTAGGCAATTTCTTTTCATCAAGTATTGGTAGATATAATTATTCAGTGATTGTGCTAGTGGGAGAGAGCAGATACTTCATGAAATTAGTTGAGGTGCATGTAAATTGGTTTAGACATCATGATTTGAAAAAAAATTGATATAAGGAGACCAAGTCCTCCTTCACTATTGATGTGAAAATCTAGCATTCCCTCGCACACCCAAACCTGCCAATTGGAGCGTAGACAATATACTATGGGTAGTCAATATTGGATAAACTAAGAAGGCAAGAACTGGGATGAGTTTGGCTATGACACCATGGTTTATAAAAAAGGACAATGGGCCCAACTCAACTCGAAAAGTTAGCTCATGAGTTGAGGATTACTCAAGATCAAGGAGAACAAATATTACACATCCCATTGATGTGGCATAGCTAAACACTCCTCGCACACTTTGAACTAGACATCTGAAGCGTGGACAATATAATATTGGGGTCAATATGGTAATTAGTGATTTACAAGCTGGTAATACAAAAAATTAAGCCAATTGACTGCTTCATCACCTCGTAGCTTTACCCTGTTATTTGCGGAAGTTCACTTACTGAAGTTGCTGCATGCATTGTTTCTTCCTACCTACCATTTTCTGAGTGCTTCCTGCTCCAGAAGCAAGAAATTCAAACTTTTAGCTATTATCTAGTCTTGCATGGTCCTGGAATCAGACACTCAGATTCCTTGTCTTGTATCTTTTAAATTATCTAGACTCTTTAATTCTGGGCTTAAACAAAATTAACACTGTTCTGATGATGGATTCAGTTCAATTAGGAGCAAAATATTGTTATTATGGTGCTGCCGATGGCCTTCTGAATTATCTTCGTAAAATTATGTATGTCATGCGATATTTATATTGAAATGCTGCTTAATTGTAAATGACTAGACGGAAAACACAATCAATTTTTATGGTTATTAGAGTTGAAAGCTCTGATCAATGAATGTTTCCCAATGATACTATTGGCTTATTGAACATATTTTTTCTATCTTATTTTATTTCAGCCGACATCCTTCTATCAAGTGGGCCCAGAGATCTGACAAGGTGTTTATCACAGTTGAGTTACCTGATGCCAAGAATGTAAAACAGAAACTAGAACCAGAAGGAAAATTCTCTTTTTCTGCAACTGCTGGAACTGATAATGTTCCATATGAAGTCGTTCTTGATCTCTTTGATAAAATAGATGTCGATGTGAGTAAATGTCTTTCACTTATTCTCCATGCTTAGATTTCGGTATGTTGTACCAAAATTTACTCCCTCATTAAACGGTCATTTAATTGTCGTCATTCAGGAGAGCAAATCTAGTATTACATCTAGAAATATCTGCTATCTGGTAAAGAAGGCAGAAGACAACTGGTGGAGCAGACTGATTAAGCAAGAAGGTAAATCACCAACGTTTTTGAAAGCTGACTGGGACAAATGGATTGATGAAGATGAACAGGACAGTGAACGTAAGTAAATTTCATCACGGTTAAGCCTTATTGATGATCTATAACACCAATCTGTGGTAATATTTACCATTACTTTAATTTTTTCAGCAGCTGGAGCAGATATGGATATGGGTGACATCGACTTCTCGGTAAACATGATTCATGAAATAAGTACACTGTAGTTATTACTGTTGATTTGTGCTGAACTTAGACTTACATTACCTTTTTCTTGATATTGCAGCAACTCAACATGGGTGGTGGTCTAGGGGATTTTGATGCTGATGAGAATGAAGGTAAACCGGTTTTTTATCGTATGTTAGGATTGAGTCTTGTTTTATCTCCATTTTTTGTCTGATATAGTGGATGTGGTTTTTGCAGAAGAAGATGAAAGTGACACTGAAGAAGAAATCGAGGAAGGAAAGCATGAACGTTGTGAATCTCAAGCAGCAACTCCAGCAAGCACTGAAGTTAAGATAAAAGCTTAGAAGCTCCCTTTTCTTTTTTATGCTTTTGTTTAACTTCTAATTATTAGTATAAAGAAGATATGTAGTTTGAACTAATGTGTCTCGACTGTTGGTGATGGAGCCATATGTTTTGGCTTTGTTATTCAATGTCCCATGCATTTGGGATTTTAACTTGAGATAAAGTAGAACAATGGTATCATTCTTGGTTAAAAGAAGTATTTGTGCCTTGTGTGTTTCTGTTGCTTTGAGAGTTGTGGGTTAAATTTTAACCTGCCCCACCTTGCCATGCGCAACTTTCATCCAATTTTTTACTTGGGGCACCACAGACCGATTTGCCTATTTGAATATCCCGGTGACCTAAGTAGGATTTTTCGCAAGAAATAAACACACTCAATTTGTTTTTCGAAAATCTTGTTTTCGTACCAATTTTATTTGGTCAAACATAGAAATAATTTGTTACAATTATACTCTGTCAATCTTCATCTAACCTGTATTTGTCATACCCTGTGTTGCCCAATTTTCTCTGGGAGCGATAACGTTAATACACAATATGAATACACATGAGATCCTATTATTGGAACTTAAGAGTCAATTCAGTTGGATCCACAGGTAATGTGCATCTAGTCTAAATCGATCCTTGTAAATTAATTTGAGAAAAGTTGATTTTCCAATTGGGAAAGATTATAAGATGTGAAAGGGCTGTTTTAAATAGACATCTTTTTAAGTCTGGTTGCACTGCAAAACACTCAGGAATATGACGGTAACCTACAAATCCGTTCAAAGATTAAAATAATAATACGTAAATAAACAAACTTGGAGTCAATTGACAAGAAAACACTCCCAACTTTGAGAGTACATATCTAGTTACCTCAACTGACAACTAAATATTCCAACTTATCCCTACTATATCTTGTGGACATCCAATTCTAACATGACACATAAATTTTGGTGTCTAGATAATCATTTTGTAAGTTGGACCGTGTACTTGTAAGTTGAAGCCAAGGCTGGGTGTCTGTCTATATATTATGCCAAAAAAGAAGACTGACATTCTCTCTTTCATCAAAGCAGGGTACTTGAAATCAGTAGTATACACCAAATGCAGACTGTGCAGTCATCTCGAAATACTGAGTCTAGATAGGCCATAGCCATACCAGGAGACGGTTCTATCGGGGTTTCCACAAAGCAGCTACATGGTATCATAATTATCCTTACCCATAAATAATCAAGTATTTCATTAAGATCCAAAATAGAGAGAAATTTGTATGATAACCCACATGTTAAATAAAAGTGAATACAGTTTCAGACAGTCTAAAACTAGGACATTTAGGCTCTCTGTAAGACAAATGAGTTGTAAATTATAATACAATCAGTTATCAATTTAATGAATACTGTTCAACCACGACCACTACCCTTTGACATGGAAGCAAACCAAGGTTTACACAAACACCCAACAAAAAAGGCAAGAAATTACAAATCTCAGGCATCGGGCAATTTCATCTGCACCAGTTCAGCGGGTGGCCTCAGAGTACAAACCATTTCATTTGTCTTCCCAAAATATACCTGCAGGTTTAAGCAGTTTTTGAACTCAATTTCACGGTCTGTTTTAACATAGAAATGACACGAGGAAAAGAGGTCTCTTGTCAACAAAGCCTAAAGCATCCCCTTTGAGACCTTCCACCAATTTGGGTAAATTCAGACTTACTCCAAAGTTATTTTCCATGTGAACCACAATTTCCCTAAACTATATTCACTGCCCCATAACACCCTTTGGTCCACTTTCTGCCTCCTACTAAGCATTTTCCTGAAAGAAACGCTAGTACCAGATAACACCCTTCCCTTCACCTTTCTGCTGCCAACTAAGCAGTTTCCAGGGAGAAATGTGCCTTGCATCAAGGGAGAATAACAAGGAGGTGCGAGTCATTGATTTCAATAATTACTAAGTCTTAGGATGAACTAATTAGCGTCACATCGAAGAAAAATTACCCATCAATTACATCAAAGAAAAGGTAAAAGGAAAAGAACTTCAAAGAGTAAAGACATATACCTGATCCAAGGAGTTTCTCAGCTTACCCTCCATCTCTTCAATCATCTTTCCCATGTTACACAGATGACCCTCTGAGACAGAGAGCTTCATACTCATCTATACATGCAAAGGAGGATCAATTAGGAAAAAGTACCAAGATTTCCAGCTAATGTATCAATTACTATCCCATGGAATGAATAAGGACTTGCAGAGATCAGTTTGATGGGGGAACAAGTTCAGGGGCTGAGCTAGGTTGTGGCAAGGGAGTTCAAATTGAATCCCCTTCACCATAAAATTATATTGTCTAAATAGGGTAAAACCGATTTTTTATTGTTATATATGAACTATTGAATCCCCTTAACAAATGGGTTGATGAAGATGAACAGGACAGTACACGTAAGGAAATTTCACCATAGTTCTGCCTTATTGATCATGACTTTAAATTTTTCTTAATGTGGGCACGTCCTTTGCATCTTCATACTTATTAAAAAACTCTCATGAAGTTATCACCCATACAATACAACAACATAATGCGAGCAAGGGAATTCTTCTTTTTCCAAGCTTGATATGCCTTAAGGTATTTCACAAGTCGGGGCAATATTACCACATTCATGCGGCGTCATAGACACATTAAAGCCTCATTTATTTTTATTGAGATTAAAAGCTTGAATCATAATACACATCTGAATAGAATATTTGTGCATTAAGATTTAGATATTTGAATCGAAACACACATTTGAATGTTAAGAAATTCCCTCCGTCCCAATGTATGAGACGTTGTTTGACTAGGCATAGAGTTCAAGAAATATGAGAAGACTTCGCAATATTATAAAACTACTGTTAAAATTTAAAAAAAAAATTAAACAGAAGAGTACACCTTTGTGGACTTTTTGGCAAATACGCAACATGGGTAAAATGTTGATTGTGTCATTAAATATTTGCCAAATAAGGAAACATGTCATTCTTTGTAAAACTGACTAAAAAGGGAAGTGTGTCATATAAATTGGGACAAATGGAGTAATAAAGACAATTTTCTCAACATCTGAATGTATACAATTAATCTAACAATGTATCACAATAATTTTAAAACAATTATATGGTGGTTGGTAATAGTGGTGACTAGCGTGGTGGTTATGGGTGCCGATTGAGTTGTAAGAAACACCTTGATCACACTATATATAAACATATTTGTTGCGAATAGTGTGAACGGAGATCCCAATCATAAGTTTACTGATGAACAACAAGTCTAATCAGTATCAAAACCAGATTTATTTCTATCCTTGATTTATCCAATAATTGGCACCCATGTTATATTAGGAAATATTACAAACGTCCAACTTTGGACGTGTAGGAAGAGAGGGTATTGAGTGGCTCACATTGATTGAAAGAATAGACCGTTGTTTCCTAATATGGTCTTGGGTAATCATCACCTTATAAGCTAGTTTTGGAGATAAGCCCAAGATCCATCTTCTTTACACAAGACATTGTAGATTCATTATATTTAAGCAATAGAATATTGGTGAAAATTATATATATTACATGGTAGAAAATTCTACATGTATGTAAAGGATAATTGCTTACCTTATTTAAAGCAACTCAAACTCCTATATAAGGATTCGTCGTATATATTGTCCATAACCAATTCATGGCACTCTCCTTTACTTTTTTTCTCTATTGTCACATTGCTCAAATAAGATAAATTAAACATCTACATCCTTCTTCCTCCACGAGGAATGAAGGGAATATGATGCTACATTTAGGACTAAAATTAGCAATAATAATTACTTTCCACAAAACCAAACCCCACTTGTCGGACTACACTAGGTACGTCGTTGTTTCCCTGATTAAACTAAAATTAAATGTGTTTGGACAAGAGTAGTATTAGAATGAGTGACTTGTGAACATCTTTAACAAGCAAATCATTATATAACTGCTACAACATCCATTAAATACCTGTCTTCTAATTGATCCAGACAAATTGAATGAGCCTGATGACTCATTGTCTGTAGTCAAGGTCAGCATCACTGTACTAGTCAGGCAGTACTGGACAATTTCTTCCTCTTCTGGTCCCACCTGAACGATTTGGTATCAATTTTAAGCCGTGCTCATTAATTGCCCAAACAAGAGAAGGAAGAGAAGACCAAAGAAGTTCTCTCTTTCTTTACTCAGGAGCTAATACCTCAATAACATGTATGGCATCCCAAGCTCCTTCCTGGAGATTCCCCCTTCTACCATGTCCAGTCTTGGAGCCATCTACATCCTCCAAAAAAATTGCAAATTAGAAGCAGAAAAAATATCACTTATTTTTGGAAATCCAAATAGAACTTACCTTTCTTTATTAAAAAGCAAGCAACAAAACCTTCATTTTCATCTTCCCACATATAAACTGATGAGATGCCACCTTCATAGTACCTAACAGTGTTTTGGTCAGTGAAACTGCAGAAAATGCTGTAAATAACCAAGAGATGAAACTAGTATGGATGATATCTTCTTAGCTAGTCCTATCATAAGTTAACATGATAGGAAAAATCTGAAAAAGATGTCCTAGATTCTTCTGAAGTTAAAGACAAGCTGAACGAAATATTTGTGAATAAGAATTTAATTGGCACAAGGAATTTGCAAAAAGAGGTTTTGCATTATGTAGCAAATGTTTTATTTATGAGAGAGACGAAGAGAACGTCTGTCATATATTCTCGCACTGCCAAGTTATTACTCAACTGTGGCAGCTATCGTTACCAAAAAAAAACTGTGGCAGCTTTGCTTGAACATCACTATTACGCATTGGGTTATGCCAGAAACAAAGACCAGCTTGATGAGATGCTGGACCAGAAAATGAAATAGGAAGAGGAAGCTACTATGGTGGAATACTATACTTGCTCAGTTGCTTGCACATGGTGGACTGTTGGGACTGAGAGAAATAGGAGGTGTTTTGAAGATAATGCCAACTCCATTCACGAGAAAGTTATTTGTATATTTTTGTTTTGTTTATGATGTAGTTTGAAACAAGTAAATAAGGCTGATTCTACATAAGTTAAAATCATTACAAGAATAGGTGGGCATAATTTTGGGTTTTGTTTTCTGGCTATTTTGTACAGTTTGACAAGCACATTCTCTGTGCTGGTTCATTTATAAAGCCTGGTACAATTGCATAGCAAGAAGAAAAGACGAGGTAAATAAGGGACCTCACTGGTCACGATAGATAGCAAAGACTTCATTTGCTTCAACCTCAAGTTTCCTCAGCTCCAGAGAAGGTTGAGGCGCATCTTCTAATGGTGGATGATACTTATTTGACCAAGGAGACCTACAAGTGAAAATACCAAAGTTATAGATAGAACATCTATCAAATGTAGCATAGGAATTGTGTCATTTTATGTCTTGAAATTTGGTTAATCTTGAAATGCAGTAGAAAACAACTAAACTGGCCAAACATGTACTCCAACGGTGTTAAGCTTATTTAAATCACCTGATATTCACATATTGGCTTTACTATCGTGTCAATATGTTGTTAGCCAACTCTACAACAATCAAGAGCTCATTTACTAGCACTCCAGAAAATCAAGTAAAGAGAATGAGTGATATAAACAGATAAACTAAGACCTGTAAGGCCAAAAATCTTGGCCCACATACATGTCATCAGACTCATTCTTTGGAAAAGTCTCATCCTAATAAATTAAACAAAATTATTTATAAAAAAGCAGCAAAAAGATCACAACTACAAAATCCTGATCAGAAACACTTGTAACTAGTCATGCCTTTATCAGAGGTTCTAAGGAAAGTTAAAGTGTTTGATGGTGGAACAATTAAAAGGTGATATAACCTAGGAGTAGTATTTTGTTAGATTGAGTCCCACAGGCTTCGACTACTTGGGGATAGAGGATCATCCGAAGTACATTGCATGTTGAGATGCTCCATGATGTGAACATCTGGCAAAAAGTTACCAGGTATAGGGCTTCTGAAGAGTCAAAAGACATCATTTAAGTGGAGTGATGGGTACAAGCAAGTTTCTAATATTTCAAGACAATTATGGTCAAATATGAAAATGGCACCCAATGAGGAACAAATAACAAGAAATAAACATGGATGAAACCAACATTTAAATTGGTTGAAGCTGCCAAAACAAAAACATTGGACTTGTACACGGAAAGTGGAATTCCTGCCAAGCAATTCAATTTCATGAAAATATTATAATCATCTCTAGCGCATGATGAGCTGTGAAAATCTATACTTGGGCAAGCAAGGAAATCTTAATAAGTCATACCAAAATGACAGTACGGGAAGAATCCTCTATGGGCTTTGATGCCGTACAATATCACCAAAGCCATTTAGATACAAGCAATTAATCAGTTACCTATATGAATCAGCATCTCTGTTATACTCACAGAGGATGAACTCTTTGCCGGACTCCATATCGCACAAGACCTGATAATCCAATTTCAAGACATTAGCTTTATCAAGATGAACGAATGTTTGAGACTTGATGAGCTCAAATACCTCATTTATAGTAACAACTGACCAACATTTGTTCTAGCCTAAAGCTAGTATACACCAGTATATCACATGCACATATCATGGCCATTATCCATATTAGGTTTTTCTAATCCAAATAACCAACAAGAAAAGAGAACGAAAAGCGAAAGAGAGGAAAATATATGGAGCTTGTTTTTTCAAGAATGTAATTTTATGAAAAGATAAAATACCACGAAAAATCATGCTTCCTTTTGTCATGATATCAAAATGTAATTTGCAGTGGATATTTATCTTCTCTTAAAAATGTTGGCCATCCTCAATTCAAAAGACCAGTATCAACAAATGCACAATTGTGAAAGATATAATAAACAATTTGGCTCAAAATCAAAGATAACAAGAGGTAGCTTGGCAAAAGAAATGCCTAACCCCTCCAAGAATCATTATTCTAACCCAAGAAATGTAAGGTCTCGGTATAAGAAAGTATCATCAATTTTTTTGCAAGAAAAAAAATAAATTATCTGAAAATGGAAAACCCAACAGTAGGTTAAAGCTCTGAATCTAAAGGTAAGACATGATGCAATGCAAGCACTTATCTGCATTAATATCTCATACATCCCATTCCCATAATTAATAGAGCAGCATGTAAACAATGTGTTAGCATCATTGTCCGAACCACTGAAACAGGAAACTCTTCTGGGCTTTCATACAATTTCAAATGACAAATTTTCCAATCCTTGAAGTGATTCTATATTTTCAATAGAAAGGTAGCTTTCAAGCTTTCCACTTATCTTCTTTTTTTCCTTGATAAAAAAAAATGTTCTTTAACATTTTGTTTACCTTCTGAGGTGGTTGCTGATGATTCTGAACCAGAGTGATACAGCAGTTAGCTATTTTATTTGAATTAGTTATGCAGATAAAAAGAGCCTCGTCCTAATTTGGTATATGTCTCAAACATAGATCATGTCCAAGTTGAGAAGAATTACTTATTCAAACCATGATAAAAAGTGGAGAATCAAGCAGAAGTCCAAACTCTATTAAATCAGTAAAGGAAGTCACACTATCAAGTTAGATAAGCTGTACTGATGTTAATCCCACTATCAACACCGGAAGAGAAGAGGTGAATGCTCAACTTCTGCTGAAAGTCAATCATTCAAATCAATAGAGATTGGAGAATCGAACTAGATAGGGTTGGCTAAAAAGATTCTTTATTGGTTACATCTTGTTAACTTCATTCCGTCTCATACTTATCCCTATAATTGCTGTAGTAATTTCTAATTAAATTTAAGAAACTACAGCCAAACACGGGACCTAATGGAAAACATAATAATAATAACTAAACCTTAATCTCAACAATTGGTATCACCTATTTAAATCCTTTGCTTCCATTGTGTTTTTGCAAACTAGCTAAATTCTCATGGATTCTAAAATTCTCATACACGCACACTCAAAAGAGCCAGAGCTAAATATTTGATGTTCAGTACGTCACAAGAAACTGAATTACAGATCCAGAATACTGAAGCAGTTGCAATTAAGTCAAACTGTTTTGCACGAAGCCACAACCTTAGCACATCGAGAACTTAAATCGTTAACTCTTCTGAATGCATTGTCACTATAAATCCTTACACAAAACTAATTCATTCCATACAAATGCAACGTCAACTAACTCAAAGGAGTATAAGTTATAACTAGACAACATTACATCAAAACTAAACAAAATCATTCTGCACATCTACAGACCACAAAACAACAGCTACACCTCGAATATAGGAATCATCTGTATCAATTCCGCTCTATTTCATTCTGCTACTCAATAATATTCTATTAAAACAAACTAGGGTTCTCTAAAACCAGAGAATCTCAAAATTGAACACACAGAAATTTCAACAAATACAAAAATGAACATACTCAATAATGCATTTTACAAGTTCAATTGCAAGGAGCTTTTTGCTTGTATTACCTGGAGAGGCTGATCAACTTGAGAAAGGAGATCTGAAGAATGTTCAGGCAAGAGACTTAGCAGAGCAGATAAAGCAGTTTCTGTATGCTTTGGAGGTATTCTTCTCATTAATCCCATTGCTGCTTCCATAGCTATGGTTTTCCCCTCTTGAAGAGAGAGAAATTGACAGAAATGATTTGGGGAAGTTTTAGAGAGAGAGGGGAAAATGGAGGAGGCGCCTTGTTTTGATCCGAGTTTCCCTCGCGGGAAAATTCTATTAAAAAATTGGATTGATTTTTTTTACGAAGAGGATCGAGTTGGTTAACTAGATAATTTGAAAGGATTCAAATTGTAAATTTTATAGATATTTTTTCGAGTTTATTGCACAAAATCTAAATATAACAATTTATTCTCCATAAAATTGGATAGTACGTATGGTAATATCAATCAACTAACAAAAAATATAATATTATTGTAGTCATTTACATAAGAATATAGTAGCAAAATAGATGTGTTTGACTTATAGCCTATAATTTGATTTCCTTGGTTGTTTCTGTTTTTTTTTTCATCCAAAAATATGGAATATATACATGTTTATATACTTTATATAGATGGTGCATGACCATCCAATTTCCAATACATGAATTTAAGTTGAAGTATATCTATGTTGGTTTAGTTTTGAAGCAAACATTATATATCTTTGATGAAATATCATGAATAGTGTTATTTTTTTTATCTTATATAAAATTTCGAATTATCAAAAATAACAACGAACGTGAAGGAGAAAATGGGGATTGAAATTGAATCCCTCTTATGATCATGTGTGCCAAGAAGATGGGGATTGATATTGAATTCCCTCTATTGATTTCTCCCAAGTCTATTTGTTAATTGTCCTAGAGATTTCTATAAATAAGTTCCTATCATATTATTGCTAGTGAAATGAGTGGTTTGGTTGGTGATGGGACATCTTGCGTCAACTTTCTCATGGCTACATCATTGGCCCAAGTGTGTGAGTAGATTTGAAGGCATGCCTATAGTATAATTTTTTTTTAAGACAAGGAATTCTGCCTTTGCTATTTTTGGGTGCACATAGAGTAAAACCCAATTGCTCGCAAATCACATAGGAGATGTAATCCGTACTAGGCAAAGTGCGTTGTGACGAGCTCGACCTAGAAGGCAAATCCTTTGCTTTCGCTAGCAAGAGGTTTCGAACTTGAGACCTCCAACATGAGAGTCTCAAACCTAAATCACTGGGTCACACCGAAGCATCTACTTATAGTGTAATTTTAGCTTTTAACTCTTTTTTTTCATTTTCTTTTTAGGACTGAATTTTCAAGAATTTGTATACATATATATTTTAAAAATTGATATATAATGAATTTATTTTTCTACTTTCCAATATTTAATCACTAGTTTTTTATCAACAACATATTTTATCATAATTAGAATTTGAAATTTATGAATACAATTAACTTTAACATTAATTTCCATCAAATTTATTGAGTACAAAATGTGTTATATATACAAATTTAGTTGATTATAAGCCAAATTTTAAGTGTTCATCTTAATACATAATTAAAACATTGAATACGTCCCTAGTTTCCTACCATTAATGCTTGCATGTTCGGAAAAAAAAATTAATGCCCTCCATTACATTTCATATGATAATCTTTTTATTGAACAAAATATAGAAAATATAAGAAGACTTTTAATCCCAAATCTAATATTATATTATATAATATATACTAGTCAAATAATGGTACCAAAACACCAAAAGAGAATTAAATATGAATTTTCACGTCTGAACTCTTATTTATTGAAAATAAATTGAGAGTAGAGGAAGAAGAAAGAATTTTTTTTATAAAATTAAAGAATCGAATCCTCATTAAATAGTATATAATTATATCTACTTTAATACATAAATAACTTATCTCTAATTAACAACCAAACGATCTAGCTCAATAAATATAATACTTTGTAGTACTATATAACATATGTTCTTGTACTATATAATAAAATATAATACCGGTAAGTTTATTCCAAAGAGAATATACTCACAAAAAGAAAAATAAATTGCCACCTTATAAAAAATAAAAAAAACACAACTTTATTTATTTTAAATAGTTCAAAATTTCATATTTTTAACGACCTTACCTTTGGCTTTTCCTTTTCTCCATTGCCATAAAAATGGTGGAGATCACAGAAGCTTTCGCCGGCAGCGACGCCGCCGAAGCGACTCCACTGTTATCGAATTTAAAACCTAACCCGAATCCGAACCCGCCAAACCGGACTAGATCCGTAAAGACGAAGGTCCCGGAGGTGGAGGTCCACCTGTACCGACGTGGCAAGGGTCCCATCGATGTATTCAAGGCAAACCTTGGTGGGTGGGACCAGGATCAGCTCGATGTTAGGGAATTTCTCGACAAATACGGGTTCAAATCGGTTTATGCATTCAAGCCGGAAACGGGTCGGGGCGTTCCGATCCGGTTTAATCCACGTAATGGAAGATCGATTATTACTTATCGAGATGGATCCACCATTTACATTGATGGAGAACCTAAGGTAAAATTGGTCCAATTGGAAAGTTCTGTTTTTTGATATTTGATAAAGTATGCACTTTTATTCCCAAAAACTCCTTTGAATAAATTTTACAATTTTTTGAATTTTATTTGATAACTATGCTGTTCGAACCAGTTTGCAATGCATAAACTAACCCAAGGCTAGGACAAATGAACAAGTGATTTCTTTTCATATGTTCTAGCTTTGGTAGACAAAGTTATCTGATATCTCTTGTTGGTGAGAGGTGATAAATATCCCGTGTAATTAGTCAAGGTGTGTGCAGGCTGACACGAACACTACAATTATAGGAAAAAAGATGTTGCTCTAAGTTGATCATTTGGTTTTCGTTTGAACGAATAATCTATAGTTAGTCTCATAAAATTGATGGCTAAGCATAAAGATGGTTTCTTCCCTTATATGCTCCAATCTTTAGTAGTTTAGTATTTTGGTGCACAATTTGCAATTAGTCTGAAGAGCACTGGTGTTTTTCCTGCTGGAAATGCAGAGAGAATATGAACCTAGTCAATGTCCTTTGCTGGTTACAAATTCTTTTGGCGTTGGACACTTGGACTCGATCTCTGTGACAAACAGTACATTCGAATGATCTTGAACTCGTGTTTGCTCCATGTATGAGTTCATAGTGCATATATATAATGAAATTCAGACAGCTTTTCTCGAGAACTAAATATCATTATCTGGACTTGGAGAGTCTTGGCTCTCGTGGGAAAATCGTACATTAGATTGACAAATGATACGATCTAGACCTGATTTTGCCTACTATTTTGATTGGTAGAGATTGTTTGATTCTAAAGACAAAAATTTACATGATTTTTAAACACGATCAAGAGGTACTTGGACAAAGAGAAAATAGTTTCCGAAGATTAGTTGTGTTAGTATCTCTACATGTTGAAAACTCAAAATCATCTAATTAGTAATCTGGGACTCCACTCGTTCACAAGGAGAATAAGTATGATAGGATTGTACCTTTTAGATTTAAGTCGATCCATCAACCATGTCGAAATAGATGATAGAGTTTCCAATAAGAAAAAGTCATTCAATTCTTTTAATCACAAATGATGCATTTCTTAGACCTCGAGCTTGGCTGGCTACATATTCTTATGAGACATTTTCAAGCATGTTGATGATCCTTATTTGTGCAAGTATATATTTGCTTATTTCACGTGGTGCTATGACGTTTAGACTCAGATGTGTGAGTTGTAATGGTTTCTTTGTTTGATTATTAGGACTCGTTGGTGAAACCTATAACCAGAATATTGGTCGGGGTTGCTGTTGTTGCCATACTTATAGTATTACTGGTGATAAGAGACCCTCCAGAGTGGGCAAAAAAGTTGAATCTCTCTGATGGTCGTATCCCTCCATGGCTTCTGGCTTGTGCATTTGTTGCCTTCACACGCATGAGGAAGAGAACCAGAGATTTCTTGGAAAGTCGTCGAAAATAAGCTGGTGTTTGGCTCTGGTAATTCAATTTTCTCAAAATTTTGCAGGCCTTCTTTGTCTCTTGTTTTCTCTATTTTTGCTGTATTCACATATAACAAAATCATTCTAATATTATAACCCCGCGATCGCGAAGGTATATATCCCCATTCATTATTTTTTCTCAATGTGTTCGTTATGGCTATCAATCTTGAATTTCATATGGCAAAGGAGTAGTCATTTGCTATTCTAGTTTACTAATAATACGAAAAAAATAAGTTAAAATTCTCACATAGTTTAGATGTGTAATTGACAATTTCGTCTTAATTTAGGTATGTTTCAATGCCTTTACCTGGGGTGTTCGTGGTTCAGTTTGGATTGGTTATTGGTTAAAATCAAAACCAAATCAATCTAGTCAGTATTTAAAATTTCTAAAACCAAACCAAACCAAACGAAAAAAATAACCGTTGGTTGATTATTGTTTGTTTGGTTCAGTTTTTCTGGTTTGAAAATAATAATTTTTTGAGGACATACATATCTTGATAGACACAAACACCTACTATATGAACAATTCACAAAAAAACTATTGTTGGTTCAATTAAGCAATACCAGAGTTATCGTTACACGAACAAAGTGATTCAATTGAGAGAAATTGTGATTATCTTATGAAATGTATAGTAGGTAAAGATTAAAGTAATGGATTTTGATGGACTTAGACTTGAGATTGTAATAGTTGGGCTAAAATTTAAGTGTTGGGCTTGAGAAAATGGTAAAGTTAAAGTCTTGAGTTAATTAAAATTCAATAAAATATTTATATTTTATTTATGAATAATATATAAATAATCATAAAATTTATATATCTAATTTATCGATTCGATTTGGTTATTTTTGCAGTTGTTTTTTAGTAAAACCAAAACCAAACCAAATAGTATCGATTTTTAAAAATTTAAAACAAAACCAAACCAGATAATTGCGGTTTAGATTGATTTTTTAACCATAACCATGAACAATCCTACATTTATACCTAATTTTAATTCAAAAGTTTAGAGTAGTTTATATATTCCTATTGGCAGTTTGAATTTGTACACTTTATTATTAATGATATTTCCAAATCTTTGCTTTTTGTGAAAATAGTCAAGAAATTAGCATATATAACAGTCAAATTGCATTAATGGTTCCTTATTTGGGCACAACTATAACTATAATATATACTACTCCATCATTATCAGCTTAATTAAAATTATCTGCTTTTTATTCCAAAGTCTATTTACGACAGCTAAGACAAGTCACAATCTTGTGGGGTTGAAGTGTAACATACAGTAAAATGAAAGACTAAAGAGGAGATTAAGCTACATAAAATATCTACGTCTTTCTAGTTGAATTTGGTTGAGATTTGTACTACACGATTGAATTTCATGCATAATAATAAAGTTGCAACCTATAGTGTTTAACCTTTTAATGAAAATAAAAAAAATCCCAACCAATTATCACGTTCTAAATGATAATTTAATCAAGGAGTAGTAGTTGTATCAAGGGTGACAAATGGATTGAATTTGGACGGATCAAGATGGGCTGAACCTCTATACGTGTGACGGGTTGATGCACAACTCTGCCCAAAGCTTATTTTTATTGAGATGGATAGAGTCAAGATGAGCTAAATGATGGATAGTAACTTAATCCGTTCAATTTGACTCAACTTAGATTATATATTTTTAGAAATATTATAAATTTCTTAACGAAATATCACAAACAAAGTATTGCATAAATATAACATTAATTATGTCAAAGTTGGGTTGGGGCTCGAGGGTCTAGGTTGGGGTTCGAGTCCCAGTCAAGCTTAGATCGAGGTTTAGATTTTGTGTCGAGGTTGAGTGTTAGGTCCAGGTCAAGGATATTTAGGTTTGGTTCGAGGGTCAATAGCTATATCGAAATCAGAGGTTGAGTATGAGGTTAAGGTTACAATTGGATCACGAGTCAAGGTTGGGGGTCAGGATCTAGTCCTGAATATGGTCTTGAATCTGGGTCGAGCTAGGGTCTGGGTTCAGGTATCAAGTTGAAGTTTGGGTTCAAGTCTAAAGTTGAACTAGTTAAATATTGGACTGATTTTGTTACCCCTAGTTAAATATTGGACTGATTTTGTTACCCCTAGTTATATCTATAATCATTCACATAGTACCCGTAAGTTTTGTGTTAGATATATAAATGTAGGAAAAGAATATTATATTGATCCCTGTTTATAAAAATGACCTAGATTTTTTATTATTGTTTTTAATTTCCCACCCAAATTTTCAATATCCAATAATTAAGTAGAATTCACATCGTATATAAGACCCATTAAATAGAAAAACGCTCACTATAATTTTTTTTCATTTTCAAAGATCAAATTTGATCGCCATATTTAGTTAAAAGGAAATGAATTCTATCTATTTGGTCACTAATCTTTGGTCAAATTTGGAAAGATATACTTGTTAAAATTACCTTTTGATCAGTCGATGATCAAAGATACATTGAACCAGCCTATTATAAAATCCAATTTATTAATCAAAATTTACTTGGACAAAAAAAATCACAACTATTGAATTTTTTTGTCTTAATTCATTGTATTAACTTTTCCATCATCAGTTATCATAATTATGATTTACTAAGTGTGAACTAAACATCTACGCTTTGACTAATTTTTCCATTTTTTTCTTTAAAATAATAATATTTTATCTATTTTCATGTTATAGTCTTTCTAATAAATCAAGTAGTAATAAAAAATAAATAAATTATGAAAGTCAGATTACAATATCATCATGCATGCATATACATCCACAAAACTTGTGTAGAAAGGAGCATGCACTTGTAACTTCTTCTTTCTTTACTAGAGCTAGGAACCCGCGTCGGCACGAATATAATACATGTTATTTTTTCAGTCTCAATTTATGTGATAAAGTTGAGACTTTCTCCATTCACTTTTACTTGTCTTATATTTTTTTTAAAAAAATCACTTTTATTTGTCATTTACAACCTATCAAGATTTTTTTTCTTCTATTTTATCTTTAATATTAATTACTTATTTTTTAAATTGTTTTTCAAAACATAAACTATACGTCAGTTAATATGAACATTGTGATATAATACTCATGTTAAGTATTATTTCTTAAAAAACATTTAATATCCAAAATGAACGCGTAAAAATGAACAACTATAGTATAAAGAGACTTCTAATAGCGCATGTTTGAGAAATGAAGGAACGCGTTATAACGTACTGTACTTAAAACATATTTGGTCCAACCTCTATTGACCTTAGACTCCAAAAATAATAACCAACTTTTTTTAATGTAAATTTATATTTTCGTATTATAATATTTCATAGATTATGTCGTATGTCAAGAGAGCATAATTTTTTATTTTTTATTTTTAGAAAAAAAATATAACACCTAGACTCACATATATAAAAGAGAAGTACCCTGAAGCGGTTGAGGGGTAGCAAGAAGATTCATTGGCTTACATATCTATCACCCTTCCTCGGTCCGTCTGCATAGCAAGCTTTCTATTGGCTTCTCACGCCGGACTGAGACTCGCTCTTCTCGTCCAGAAGAATAGTGATTTTCCTGGTTAACTAGTCATTGGTCTTTAACACCGTCTTATATGAGCTATTAAATTTTCTCTCTCTAAAAAGAATAAAAATAATTACATATGCCACAAAAAATATAACTCCAGTTTCTTATAAACACTATAATAAATTTTGAAAAATATTAATACACAATTTATATTGCATAATTTAATTCCTATAGTGCTTGAGTCGAACTAAGCAAAAGTTCAATATCAAACGATAAATAACTCTACGAGTGAATTATATCTGAATAATTTATTATAGCCATTATAACATACTCTTTCTGTCCCTAATTACTTATTCACATTTCATTTTTTAGTTGTTCCTAATTACTTGTCCATTTTGACAAATCAAGAAAGGATAAAATATGTTTATCTATTATACCCTCAATTAATTACTTTGAAAAAGGTAGAACTTTTTGAAAATATTAAGTTTTTAATTCAGCCACTTCATAATTAATAGGGGTAATATGGTAAACTCACTATGTTAATTATTGATTTCTTAATAAGTGTGTCAATTCAAAAGTGGACAAGTAATTAAGGACGGAGGGAATATTTGAATAGTTTGATTGCATTTATGATATTTAATATTTGGACACATGACACTATCTTAAACATACATTCCTATGATTACTATAATATGTATGTACAAGTCTCTTTCTACTTGTTCAAAGGTCAATAAGAATTTTAATTTACTATATAGTTTATAATTAAAATAAAAAAAACTAATAACTTATAATAGCTGTTATGCATGAATTCTTTTTAATGAATTATATTTTCCTATCAAAAGGGAATGTGTCAAGAGTCAAGACCATGAGAAAGAAAAAAAAAATACTACTCCTATAATATTTATTATTTAATTATGATAAAGGGAAAAAACATCTTTATCACTGGACTAACCTATATTTTCAGTAAAGGTAGCAAATTCTCCTTTTCATATTATTGCACTTTTAATTATTTCTGACTTTTCTTAGTTACCGCATCTCTCAATTGTCATCACTCATTACGTAACCATGAACTATACCTCATTAGAAAATAATTATAAACTAGCATCAAAGAGCGTGGATTATGATGGGATGAATAAGATCTCTGCAATCTCTACATCAAGTTTTATTGGTGAATAATTAAAATTTTCGTTAACTGTTCTCAAGATTTAGTTTATATATATATATATATATGTTTGATTTGTGTATGTAACATATATTTTTTTTTATATATATAGCGTAATTCTTATGATAAGGATGTACTATTGATTACATTTCAATTTATGTTGTTTTTGTCAGTATAATCACCCTTAACCAAAGGTTTCAATTTTGTGATTTGAGAACAGAGAAATTCACTATAAGAAAACTTGGAATTAGCTATTGGTATGAATTTTTGTATGATTTGTCACTACAATCACCCTTAAAAAGTTCCTAGCTAATTAAATTTCTTATGATTTGCAGCTAATCCACACATAAATGAGATTATTATGAAATTTTTGCTTTTTAGCTACAAATTAAAATTTAATCTGTCATTGATTCCTTGTAATTAAGGAGTGAATTTCCTGGTGTAAATATGCTTTCCCCGTTAAACAAGACCCTACGCAATAAGAATTTTAATTAATTGATTGAATAAGTATATTTTGAATATTGAATAATTAGAGAAAATAAATAAAGAAAGAAAGTTGAAATTTCTTTGTTAGGGAAAGGACTTTTCGATGCAAATTCAGATTCAGTCGGGTTTCAATGTGGATATCGAATACAAGATAAGAAAAAAAGAAATTTGAAATTCTATAGATCCTACTAGGAAGGTGGTGAGGAAGCTCTCCTAAAACAAAAAATAAATATAAAATTCTATGTATAGAAGCACACTACCATTCTACCAAAGTCACCCTTTTCTTGAAAAGTCTTTCTTAGGTCTTATTGGCTAATTATTTTTTCTCCAAACACAATGAACTCCACTAATTTCCTAGAAACAAGTACTTTTCCTCATATAGGAAACCCTAATTTTACTTTTCCCCTTTTCCACTCACATATGATGACTCAAGATTTTAGTTATAATAATTTTCCAGATTTTGAATCTTCTTCATTTCTTGATCAACTTTTTGTTGATTATCCTCCTACCAATAATAACCTCAATACTTGTATTTTAGAAAATGATCACTCACATATGATGACTCAAGATTATAGTTATAATGGAAGTTCTTCCAATTCCTATTATGCCACACCACCAAACACGAATCACTTGAAAGAGTAAGTCATCAAGCTAAGAACATCTTGGGCAAGAATTTGTAGTCATATTTATTTTTCGAGCATTAAGTTCAGAAATATGTTATGTTGTTGATATGATGGCCAGTCATAGTTCAGTAAAGATCACTTGGACTATGTTGTTCTTTTATATTACTTAGGAGTCGATCTTGGTTCTTTATTTATAGTTCTTGCATATTCGGTCTAGAATCAGATGTACATAGTTATATCAGAGTTGATTCCTAATATGGTCACTCAGGAAATCACTTACTTTGTTGAATTCAGAAAATTGAAATCAAGAAGAAATGTGACTTTACGAGATAATAACTATTAGTTGGGTAATCATAGGAGAAACCAACTCAGCTTTATCACAAGCTCATGTTGTATGATCTTAATTTTTATTTTTATTTTCTTAAAAATAATTGTTGGAATATATACATATATTTCTTGATGTAGTTTTTGATGTCTTTACTTTTTACAGAAAATCCAAAGTGGGGATAATAAAGAAAGAGATCAAGAATAATGAAACACATGTTATTGCTTTAAGAACACAGACTCAACTTGATGGCTTGGATGATGGATATAAATGGAGAAAGTATGGCAAGAAGAAGGTGAAAAGTAACAAAAAATATTTAAGGTAAATTATAAATTATGAGCTTATGCATGTCCATCTCATCAATATAAGAAAACTATGATCTGAATAGTACTAAATAATTGATATTGTTTGTGATACATTTGAATACATAAAACTTATCTTCAAATTATAAATTAATAAATATAAAAATTAAATAAAATAGTAAATTGATAAAGTATTTCAAAAAATTCTATGGCATCCTGAAGGTGATGATGGCTAGTGATGGTGGTTGTGGCGCCGATGGGGATTGTATTGGGGGATGGTGGTGGCTCTGGTAGTAGCTAGTAGTGTTGATAACTGACAATAGTGATTAATAATAATCAGAGGCGGAGCCAGAATTAGAAATTTGGGGGTTCTAAATTTTAGGACGCAAAGCATTGTGAAAAGTATTTTCACCGCCATTTCTTACCACTGAGTAGTCAATCAATTTTGTTAGGGGGTTCACAAGTTAATATACATATATATTTATTAAATTTTCTAATATAAACTCCGGATCTACGGAAAAGTTAGTGGGTTCTTCCGAACCCACGAACACCCACCTAGCTCCACCTCTGATAACCATGGTTGTTGTTGGTCATGGCAACTAAAATTTGCGGTGGACAATAGTAGTAGCTAATGGTGGTTGGTGATATATAGTGATAGCTAATTGTGATGATGACAATTGGTGATTGATAATAGTGATCGTAAATGATGACAATGAATGTGGATAATGATTGTACGTGATGGTAACTTATGAATGGTGATCATTGATAATTGTATGCGGCGACATCAACAATAGTTAGTAGTGAAAATAGATGGAATAGTAATGAACTAAATGTCAATATTGTAGACACATTTGAATAGACACCCTTTTTTTTTTTTGGTAAAACAATAACGATACATTAATGTAACTTAATATGCATCATTACATAAAAATGACAGAGCAATTTGTGCCTGTCTGCTAGGATTGTTCTTGGGGTGAGTATCATAATAATTGTTACTAATTTTTTAAATTTAGTAGCCACCCTAACAGAAAGAGTTTCTACTTCATGCTTCGTCTACTTCCATTTTAGTAGACTACTAGAGATCGAATTGCCCATTGCACAAAAAAGTTGACTTGTTGCATCTTAGATCCTTTCTTAGCTAGTGTATCTGTCACTTGATTTACCTCCCTCGTCTAACTATATTAAAACTTTATTGTAGATATTAATCATTTAATCTATTCAAATTAGAAAAAATAAACATATTTAATAATTCAGATTAAGATATTTATTAAGGGTAAACAAAAACAATGAAGGCCTAAGGTGGCTCGAAAACCAGCACACCAAGTTTTCCTTTCTTGATTCGAAAAGTTCAAAAAACCTTAGTATGTCTATTTCATAAATGCTCAAGGAAATTCTCAAAGACACATTTTCCCTTAAAGCAAGTTTAAGGGATTGTGGGATGTATTAAGACTTCTTTTATAAATGGAGTACTTTAGGTTCACATAATGACATATATATATATATATATATATATATATCTGTTGGGTTTTAAGCGTGTGAATGGAAAATAAAGGGCAGTGATTTTTTTGAAGAGTTGTGACCTTTTAGAAGGGTTGTGACTTTTTTTGAACAGTTGTGACTTTTTCGAAGGATTGTAACTTTTTCAAAAGGTGTGACTTTTCCAAAGGGTTATAACTTTTCCTAAAGGTTGTGACTTTTCGAAAGGGCTTTGACCTTGCACAATAAGCACATGTTCATACTTTCCTTTGTTGTCTGTAAATAGAGGGTTCCCTCTCATTTTTCTACAACGAATTTTTTGAACTTCTTCTTCTTCTGCACAAATAAATTTTAGTGTTCTTTAATGCCATTGAGTGGTTCGCTAACACCGTGATTTTCTGTACCAATACATCGGTGAGTAAAATCGTTCTATCCTGAGAGGATATATTCCATTAACCTCAGATACTTGAGGGGAATAATTTCCTTAAGGAAACATTGTGCAATCAGTAGACTTGATTTGATTTTCTTCTTTGAGAAAAAATATCTTCAATATTGTTTATTTTGTTTACTGGTTTTAAAAGTTTTTGGCTTTGAAAATATTCTTTAAATTTTGTCATTTTTTACGAAATTCTCCAAAGTTATTATTCTAAATATTTTAGTAATATAAATTAGACAACAATATCATATGACCATATGAAATAAACTTGCGGTGAAGATGAATTTCATGTGCTCAAAATTAATAATATTCCAACCATTTTAGAAGAGTTGAAACTTGAAGGTTGTATAGATAACAAGGACATCCAATATGACGTTACAATCAGTGTAGAAAAGAGTACTTTTATTTTGGTATATAACACTATTTTGAAATAATACTCAGCTTGTTTATCATAATATAAGGGATGAGCTAACCAAGAGTGATATATCACTTGAGAGGTTACAAGAAATTAAACACAATACATAATGAACATCAAATTGCATATAGATATTATATCTTAGATATATATAAAAAGGATTCATATAGCAGACTCTAGCTCCACATAATGATATATATATTCATGTGTTTTGTACAACCGAATAGGAATTACTACAAGTGTTCGATTCGAGGATGCGTGGTAAAGAAGAGAGTAGAAAGAGATGGACATGATTCAAGCTATTTGATTACTACATATGAAGGCAAACACAATCATGCAATCTACTCCTCTATCATTTACAACCATATGGAAGCGAATTCAGAATTTGAATTGAATTTCCATCAAGGAAGATAACAAAGATTAATAAGCAAGTTCCAATTCTACCGTTGAACCAAGAGATTACTTTGTTAATTACTAGATTCCCAACCACAACTACTTTGTGATTTTAGCTAGTGAGCAAATATATATAGGACATTATATTATTTCATTTGTAATATATGGTGTGTGATATATGTCAACTTCTCCCAATTTACAGCCAGCATATAATTGTAATGTCTTATAGTTGATTAGCTATGAGAAACAATGTTGTAAGTGGGAAAAATATTTTACCTGTATAATTTATCCTGTAAAATTTAACTGATAATTACATATGTATTTGGTGAAAAAATATTTTTTGCTTAGTGGCCATGTATCTTGTATTTTGTTACTTCTTCAATTTATGTGATGGTATTTAATTGAATGTGATTTTAAAAAGAAAAACTTATGGCCTAAAACTAATTTTTATATTTTGTATCGATTGAATTCATCCTCTGTCCCCCCTCACTCGATATCGCTCGACTCTCTCCTTCTTTTCTCTATCTCACTCGCATCTCTCCTCCTTCAATGAATTCAAATCAGTTGTATCAATTGCATTCGTGATACAACAAATACAACATATATTCAACCTCTCTCACCTTTGTCCCCTCTTTCAGATCTCGTTTGTCTCTCTCCTCCCCTAACATGTAGCTTCAAATCATAATTAAGCAAATTATAGCTTTAAATCTCTAATTAAGCTTAAATATAGTCATCTTTGAAAGTTTCCCTAATTTTAATTCAAAATGAAATAAATAAATAAAAGATCTGGCTTCTTTTTATGAAAATTTAAGGAAAGACATTAAAGTACTATTTCCATTCACTTTCGCTACACCAAAATTAATTTGAGTAATTTTCAAAGCCAAGTTAAATTGGACTAATTTAGTATTTTAAATTTTAAATTTATATATATATTCGAAAATTATATAAAAAATACTAAGTCACAAGCTTTCTCATAGTTAATATAATGAAAAAGAATATCTTAAATTATTGATCAAGATTTATATGATTTGACATTAAGAAAATAAAACATGATAAATAAAAACGAACGGAGGAAATATTGTAGAAATGGTCCCTTTTTTTTGGCACAACTTTGAGCTTCAGTAAAATTATTTGTTTTTTTTTTCTGTTTATAGTCTAATTACGACAGCTAAGATAAGTCTTCTTTGAAGGTGACGTGCGTAAGACACAGTAAACTAAAAGACCATATAGTTAAGGAGAATAAAAGTCACATATAATATTTAGGGTGTGTTTGGTATGAAGGAAAATGTTTTCCATGGAAAATGTTTTTCTAGAAAATGTTTTCCTGGAAAATAAATTGATTTTTGATTTATTTTCTCATGTTTGGTTGGTGATTAGAAAATATTTTTCGGAAATTTTTTTTAGTGTTTGATTTATGAATGAAAAATGTTTTTGAGAAATATCTTTTATTTATACTAGAGCATAAAATAATTTTTGAAATTGAAAATATTTTTTAAAACAAAATTAAATTTTTTTTGGGCGGGGGGTGGGCGGGGCTGGTAGGGGGAGGGTGGGTGGGGGGTAGGGGGGCTGGTAGGGGTGGGTGTTGAAAATATTTTTTAAAAACAAACTTAATTTTTTTTTGGGGGTGGTAGGGGGTGGGTGGGGGGATGGGTAAGGGGTGGAAGGGGGGGGGTTCAGGGTAGGGGTGAAAAAAATGAAATTTTGAAGTTGAATTTTTTTTTAAAAAACAAACTTAATTTTTTTTGGGGTGGGGGTGGAGGGTTGGTAGGTGAGTGGGTGGGTGCGGGGGTCAAGTGTAGGGGTGAAAAAATAAAATTTTGAAGTTGAAAATAATTTTTAAAAACAAACTCGATTTTTTTTTTGGGTGGGGGTGGGTGATCGAGGATCGGGATGAAAAATAAAAAAATTGAAGTTGAAAATATTTTTTTAAAACAAAAAAAATTGTAATTTGAAGTTGGAATAGAGTTTTGGAAAATGTTTTCCTTAAGTTTTGAAGGGAAGTCATTTTCCTTAAATTTGAGGAAAATGAGTTGATTTGGAAAACATTTTCCAAAACATTTAACCCAACCAAACATGAGAAAATTGAAAAACATTTTCTGTTTTCCTTCATACCAAACACACCCTTAATCTTTTGTATGTTTATATAGTTGATTTGTACACGGTTTAATTTGTATTATATATGCTCATAGCTAATGTTTCAAAAAAAAAAAAAATCGGTTGCAAACCTTGCAACAAAATAAGCGACAAATTTCGTATAACATAATCATCATATAATAGAGAATTATGATTTTCGTTTTTTCAAGAAATTACTTAATATCTTCAATTTTTAATCATAAAGTGTATAATAAACTCTGTAATTATCATAGAATACCTAATATTAATTCTCTAGCTCTTTTTTCTTTATGATAGTTTTTTACTTAGTTAGCATCAGTACAAGAGAGTGACAAAGCATGGCTATTGCTAGTACATGGGAAGGAAGGTAGGGATCGATTACAATAGGAAGGTAGGGATTGATTACAATATTTATTAATAGTATTAGGCCGGTGTATGCTAGGCAGTGGTGGAGCGAGAAACTTCACGAAGGGTATCCAAGTGCAACTTGCTCTTCTTAAAAAGTGAAAAAATTTTCTACTAGTGAGATTTGAACACACAAATACTTTAAGTCCGTGTGTCTTTACTCTTTCAAGGCGCATGAAACCACTAGGTTACATCATATTATTGTGTCAAAAGTGTCCAAAATATGTTATTTAGCCACTTTATTTATCATTTTATTTGTATATACGATATAATTTTTCGACGAAAGGTGTTCAATTGAACACCCTGACATAAGGATGACTACTCCACTGTGCCTAGGAAAAGGAGTTCTGACTTTATCTGCTTCCAACTTTCCAACTGCAAACAATGGAGGAACTATACCCATAACAAAAAGGAGTTAGTCATATCTAACTTAGAGCCCACTTTAGTTAAGATATCTGCCACTTGATTCTCTTCGCGTTAACTATACTGCACCGGAGGATTCCCCAGTTGCCATATTAGAGCCCTGGAATCAGATAATATGTTAGAATAGGACAAATGGTCATCTTTTAAGTATCGAATGATTTCTTCATGATAATTAAATTAATTAGTAAAGGTTCATTACCTTATTACTGATAACCCTTGTACTCATTTCTATTGAGATTTTTTTATTATTATTATTATTAATAAAAGTTCACTAGATAAATTTCCTGTCAATATTTGATGGAATATATATAGTCAATATAGAAGCTCCAAGGAAACGAGTTTTGTGGATATTTTTGGGTACAAAACGTGTTTTATGGATGCATGCATGATATGATTATATTGATTATATTCTGACTTGACAAATTGTTTGGTTTTTATTAATTACTACTTGATTTATTAGAAAGACTAAACATCTTATGGCTAAAACCAAGCAAATATTAGTCAAAGGGCATGAAGATGTTAAGTTCATAATGATTTGCTTCTAGACGTCAATTATACAATGTATTAAGACAAAATTAATTAAAGCGGTTTTTTTTTTTTTTAATTTGGGTGACGGTGTGATTCAATTCCCAGGATCTCTGTTTACTTTAATCTCATGTTAAAATGTGTGACCATCTCATCTAAAAATTTAAGTTGTTAGAGGGAACACACTTCTATTATTTATTTATTTATATTCTCAATAGTAACATTATTGATTTTAATAGATAGCTAGATTTTCTTTATAAACAAAGGTCAATATTTTAGAAAAAAAAGAAAATTTTGCACCTATTTTATGAAAATAAAACTTAAAACTTATATTGTCACTTGGTATAATACTGAGTCAATGGTTCAATATATAATATCTCCATAATGAAATTCTCATTTAGAACGTGACAATTGATTTGAATGGAATTAGTGAGATGTAAGATAAACTTCACTCTTTGTGCACCTTAAAGTACGTACTTGTTTCCTAATTGTCTTCTTGTTTTGTTTACTTTACCTTTTGAAAATTGACATGTGTACAAATTAAAAAGCATTGACTTGAGATGACTTGCAAATTTTTCTCTTTTACCTTTCTTTTTTTTGGTCTTACTGCATATTGATGAGATATATTAAGGGTTGGGTGTCAAGTAGGTGGGCATAATTGATTGGATTGAATTGAATAGATTATAAATGAATTAGGCAAAAATCAGTTGAAAGGTTACTTAGATAAAAATGAATTAGATTGAAATAGGCTAAAAATTGAATTGATCATGATATGTTAACGTTTAAGCTGACCAAATCTTTTAAAATGGTCCGCCTACGACTCCCCTCCACCCCATCCTGCCCCTACCATTCGCTTCACGTCTCTCTCCTACCATCCATCAAGGCTCAAGCCTCTGAATCTGACACTCGACCAGCCCTGACCCCTGTCTTATCCAAACTCGACTCGACTTAAACACGAGCCCTAGCGCCAAATCGGGATCCAAAACTTGACCGTGACCAAGAGCCTAGGACTCAACTCTAACTTGAGACTCGAGATGCGGAATCCAAGGTCCTAGACAACCCCGACGACCCACACCCTTGACTTGTGACCCAACCTCGATGTGAGACCTATAAAAATATGAACGAAATGAACGGATCGTTTATTTTTTAACTCACTTTAATTTAATTGCCTTAAGATATATGTTATAAGCATAATATTTTATTTATTCTTGAATATCTACCAAATTTATATATTTCAACACGTAAGATAGGTTGATAAATTATGAATTGACTATGACTAATATTGTCCTACAAGATAAGTATGCGTAATCTATGCAAGGAGCAAATCTCCATCAATATTTACGTGGAGGCAACTAATTCTCCTTTTTTCTAATCTTAAAATTTGAAATAATTAATGCACTTTTCTCCACAAAAGAATAAAATGATTATTTTCGACTTTTTAATCATCTCACAAGTATTAGTATATATTATGAGCTTAATTAAATTATCTGTTTTTTATTACTAAGTCTATTTACGACAACAAAGACAAGTCACAATCTTGGGGGTTGACATAGAATATAGCCTAGTCTTTCTATTTTAATTTTTAATTATTATTATTAAATTAGGTTGAAATTTGTACACGATTTAATTTCATGCATAGTAAGGTATAAAAATATATAACAATACAAACAAACATATATTAGACATAGAATGATTTTCCGTCGCTAAATACTTATTTAGCCATTGATTTTCGTTGGTCGCTAATTATATGCTCGTTACTAATGTTTTTAGCGGTAAAAAAATTGAATTCGTAGCAAACCTTGCAATGGATAATATATATCGCGATAGAAAAATCCATCGCTATTTGATCCAATTAGGAATCGAGTTTTTGTGGATATTTTTGGGTCCAAAACGAGTTTTATGGATGCATGCATGATATATATATATATATATATATATATATATATATATATTGTATTATAAAGTCTGTGATGATTATAGAATATCTAGTATTAATTCTCTAGCTCTTTTTTCTTCATGATAGTTAATTAGTACATAGGTTGATTACCTCATTACTGGTAATCCTTACTTGTACTCATTCATATTATTTTTTAAATTATTATTATTAATAAAAGGCCACTAGATAAATTTCATGTCGCTATTTGATGGAAAAATATAAGCTCCAAGGAAACGGATTTTATGGATGCATGCATGATATGATTATATTAATTATATTTTGACTTGAGAAATTGTCTGGTTTTTATTAATTACTACTTGATTTGCTTCTAGACATCAATTATACAATGTATTAAGACAAAATAAAATTTCAAACATTTGTGATTTTTTTCTAAGTATCCAACAAATTATTTTAATGTATGTATCTCAATATATAATTTTAATGCATGAGAAAAAGGCAAACAAAACATCCTTTTGTGAAAAGAAAAATTGAGCTCAAAAGATCATGGACTTGAAAATGTAATTTTAATAAGTTTTTCTGTCTTTTCAAACTTGACTTGAGAATGTAATCAAGACGAGCCTACCGATATTTTGTGGTGGAATTAAAATTTTAAATAATTTAAGATGATTATATCGTAAATATGGAGACATTAAGATGTGTTGGAAGTTCATGAAATTTAGGGGTGTAACATTATTGGTTTTAATATATAGCTAGATCATCTCTATAAATAGCGGTCGTTCCATTTCTATTTTTTTAATTAGAAAAATGAAAATTTTGCACATATTATCTAAACACAGAACTTAAAACTTATATTGTCAATGGTTGCAGATACAATAATATCTCCACAATAAAATTCTCATTTAGAACGTGATAATTGAAAAATATTTTGATGGACTAAGATTTGATTAAGATTATTTTTTTTAATTTTTTTTAAATTTTTTTTTAATTGATTATAAAAACAAAAAATAACAACGGAGGGGGACAAGTACATGTTTCCTAATTGCTTTCTTGTTATGTTTTGCTTACCTTTTGAAAATTGACTTGTGATGACTTGCAAGTTTTTCTCTTTTTCTTTTCTTGTCGTATTGCATATTGATGAGATATATTAGGGGCCGGGTGTCAAGTGCGCGGACATGATTGATTGGATTAAGCAGATTAAAATGTGTTGAGTTGATAAATGAGTTAGGCTAAAATTAATTAAAAAATTACTCAAATAAAAATGAATTAGATTGAAATAGGCTAAAAATAAATTAAATTATAACCTATATAACTCGATCAAATTTTAAAAAATGGTCCACCTCCGGCTCCCTCCACCCCATCTTGCCCCTACCATTCACTTCACACCTCTCTCCTACCATCCAATGAGGCTCAAGCCTCCAAATCTGACACCCAACCCTGACCTCTGCCTTATCCAAACTCGACTTGGCTCAAACATGAGGCCTATAGTGTCAAATCAGGATCCAAGACTCAATCGACCGCGACCAAGAGCCTAGGACTCAACTCTAACTCGAGACTCGAGATGCAGAATCTAAGGTCCAGGACAACCCCGACTCAAGACCTGGCCCACACCCTTGACTTGTGACCCAACATCGATGTGATCAGACCTATAAAAATACGGACGAATTGAACGGATCATTTATTTTGTGCTCATTTTGATAGCCTTAAGATATATGTTAATCAAGCACAATATTTTATTTATTCTTGAATATCTACCAAATCTATATATTTCAATAAAAATGTAAGATAGGTTGATAAATTATGAATTGGCTATATGACTAATATTGTCCTACAAGATAAATATGCGTAATCTATGCAAGGAACAAAACATCTCCATCAATATTTATGTGGAGGCAACTAATTCTCCTTTTCTATAATCTTAAAATTTAAAATAATTAATGCACTTTTTCCCACAAAAGAATAATTTAATCACCTCACAACCTACCGACTTATAAAAGGAAGACTCCTAATTAAAAATTGAAAACTAACATCAATGAGTGTGGTGGGTTGAATGAATGTTCTCCTCTGATCAGTTATTAAACGCAAAGCAGATTAAATATGCTATGTGTATAGAAAAATAAATGACCTATATAGATAATATTATTTTTTATATATTCAAAATAATTTTGATAGCATAGAATTCTTACATCATCGGTGTACGTTAAACTATATATATATTTTTTTGCTAAAATAAATCTCCTTTCGTGAAAATGAAAGCAAAGATGAAGAAATTGTGACAAAGTCAAATTGTATGAATGGTTCCTTATTTGGGCACAATTATTGTATATATATTATGAGCTTAATTAAATTATCTGTTTTTTATTCCTAAGTCTATTTACGACAACAAAGACAAGTCACAATCTTGGGGGTTGACCTAGAATATAATCTAGTCTTTCTATTTTAATTATTAAATTAGGTTGAAATTCTTAAACGATTTAATTTCATGCATAGTAAGATACATAAATATATAACAATATAAACAAACATATATTAGCCATAGAATGATTTTCCGTTGCTAAATACTTATTTACCCATTGATTTTGTCTCTAATTATATGCTCGTTACTAATGTTTTTTGCGGTGAAAAAATTGAATTCGTAGCAAACCTTATGATGGATAATATATATCACGATAGAAAAATCTGTCGCTATTTGATCAGGAAACGAGTTTTTGTGGATATTTTTGGGTCCAAAACGAGTTTTATGGATGCATGCATTATATATATACTATGACTTGTGAATTTTTCTGGTTTTTATAATTAATACTTGATTTGTTTGAAAGACTATAACATGAATATAACTTGACAAATATTAATATTTGTCAAAGGCATGATCTTATGCTCATATTGATTTGCTTCTAGACATTAATTATACAATGCATTAGGACAAAATAAAATTTCAAACCGTTGAGAAATTCTTCCAAGTAAATTCAAAGTGATAATTTGGATTTTATAATAAGTGTTTTTAGGTGTTGGGAAATTACAATCTTGACTTGGTTGTACTTGTACATACATCAATAATATATCCAAAAATATATCTAAATGCCACCAATAGGTATCTAGGCCTAGTGGTGAAATTATAGGGGTGTACATGACCGGGTTGGTTCGGGTTTTTCAAATATCAAATCAAATCATTTGTGTTGGATTTTTAAATCTATAAACCAAACCAAACCAATAAAACTCGGGTTTTTCAACCTCGGTTTTATTCGGATTTTTTCGATAAAGTATTCATACAAACATATAATTTACTTGTATTTCAAATATTTCTTTAGTCCTACCAAAATACAACTATCTAAGGTGTTTCTTAATAAAATAACACAAAATATGATATGAGTAATGACACTAAAATATCCAACAAAAAAATAATAATAATGAAATCGCGTAAAACAAATATTGCAAATTAACAAGTCATAATGAAAATGATCATAATTTAAAAGTACTA
>JAJOOO010014903.1:0-50722 GCA_029582685.1 Solanum piurae | reverse complement strand
TCTGAACTCTCCCCCATATCGGTGCTCAATACTACTCCCAAAAATATAATATTAGCTCTTATGTTTAAAAACATACTTCTTCTGTGATTTGAGATTAGTGCTCAAAAACTTAGCTCAAAGGCTATCTTGGAAATCAAAGTTTCCCCTGTTGCTTCATTTAGAAAGTGATTACTCTTTTATGAAGACTAGCCTGAAGGCTCTTTGGAAATCGAGGTTTCCTTTCTTGTTTAAATGTGAAAATATTTTAAACCCTTTGGGAATACATAGTCCCCATATACTTTTGAAGAAATGAACTTCAAGCTTTACTCAACTTGAACTTTAAGTCTTAAATTTTTTTTAAAAGCATTTGCAAAAGACTTCTTGAAAAGACTCTAAAAACTTCCAAGACTTGGCTCTTAACCTTCCTTGAATCTGAAGTTATGGATTCAAGGTTGTAAATCATGTTTCTAGATGTTTAGAAGTCATTTAGAGTAGTTAGAATCAATAGGAAGTATTAATACACTTTAGAAAGGCTTAAACGGACTGTATGACAAAAATTGGGTAAAAAACGATGATCCGGGCGCATTCGGGGAATGCCGCGCCAGGCCCCAACTTTCTGGGGCACACTTTGGGCGCACTGCAGGCGCGCCGCCCCAGCCTCCTGGCGCTATGGCGGCGCGACGTGCCTGGCCCTCCCCAAATGCGTCTGACGAGTTTTTCAACTCGTTTTCTGATCCTAAATCTTTTTAAATCGATTCCTTTTGTCCATACTTTCTTAGATTCAGATACCCAACACATGTACACTAGAATCTAACTCGAAACAACTCTTAGCATCGCTAAAACGTCTCAAGAAAGCCCATCAATCACATTTATGTTCAAGAATGAAAACAACTCAAGAACACAACTCAAGAACATCAAATTCTAACTCTTTTAGGACGAAAATTGCTGAATTAAACATGATTGGCGCGTGAGTGAATGGACCCAACGCTATGTGCTCTCACATAGCTTGTAGGGATCACTCTAACGAAATCCACAAGCTAATCGCGACGAATCTTGAATGAATCTTGAACGTTCTTCTCCTTTCTCCAAGCCCTAGCATGAAATTCACTTTTCGAAAACTCACTAAAATCTGACTTTACCCCAATTAAACTCCTAAAAATGAATTAATTAAGTTGGGTAAGGAAAAGACCTAACTACCCTTCCAAAATCCGGATTGGACTTTTCTTATTCGAACAACCCAATTTCCGAAGGGCCTAACTTACTCATATGAACTCGAAATCGCGCAAACTTGGCGGAGTTGGGTAGATCATTCCAAGAGCTTTCCAACCATATCTGGAAGTACACCTAACTCTTCTTGAGCTAGGAGTTATAGCTGTTTGAAGTTGACCAAAACTCAACTTTTCTTAACTTAAATAAATTTCCAGATTTCCATTCTTTCCAAAATTGACTATTTCAAATTATTAGTTTCTTCTTAGTTACTTCAAATTGTGAGATGTTACAGAATCCCACAGGGAGCGATACGTGTTCAAATTCAATCAAGAAGTACGAATGTGATCTAACTAGATATAGGAATAGAAATTATCGAAGAAATACGTGAAACACATAAAAAGGGGTGACACAAATGTTAGATGGGGGTTTTTGTTTGCAATTGTCTACTACAACGCAGCCACAAACAATTTAAAATAAAAATAAGGAGATAAATTCTTGGGATGTGATCGATTATAGGCAAATTTTGATATATGGGTAATTGAAACTACTAGTAAACAACTAAAATTCAGTGGGCAGGCTAGACTATAGGGGAGATATCTTTCTCTCGAACAACTATCCCGAATCAGGTGATTACTTTTGAACATCAACAAGCATAGCAATGAAGAACAACCAACACCTTAATTCATCCACTTTCTCGAGCTAGATGGGTAAGATTGGGTTTAGGATTCACTCTCTTGAGCTGAACCCAACTCAACCCAATACCTTCAAATCATTAATCAATAATCTTCGTTCTAAAATTTCTCTCTTGAGCAAGCTAAGAACACAAGGTTAGCAAGCTAAGAACACAAGGTTAGAACTGCATTTGCAACTACAATTCATAAATTAAACCACAACTAATGATTAAAACCACTTCAATATGGCATTTAATTTAGTAATTAACAATACCCATAAACTAATTCAACCCATAATCACACCCCAAAAATTGGGGTTTTAGCCAAACATCATAAAAGAGTAAAAACAGTTACCAAATCGATTAGCCATCAACTAGGTAAGAGTAATTAAGCCTTTACAATGCTTTAATTTGCCGAAAATTCGAAACCCACTTGCAAAACCTCCAACTTGAGTCTCAAAAATCCTTCAAGTCTACTAAGAAACTATCAAAAACTCAAGAGAAAATTGTTCTAGACTAATTCAGCCTCCTAATGTTCAAAATCTAATTTATAGTCGCCAAAAATAAACTATGAAGAGCCGTTAGGTGAGGTAAGTCAGGCTCGATGAGTGGTTCAGCGAACTGTCCTCTTCTCTTTCTATCACCTTTTTGCATTGGCTCTCAGCATCCTTAAGTCCTGTAACTTTGGGCAATCACTCTTTGCATCGCAGAACTGTTTGGCGATTCACTGATTTCCCCTTTTCTTTCGCCGACTTGGTTTCTTCCCTCAGGGCTGGCACACTGGAACTTTAGGTGGTCAAAATAGCCACTCAACGATTCGCCAAGTGCTCTTGGCAATCATCAGGCTCGCCTTTCTTCAAATTTTCAATTTTTTTTATTCCTTTTTGCCTGTTAGTGTCCTTGCTTTTCTCCTCAATCCATATACCTAAAAATTAGAGCTGTCAATATGGGCTAGGCCCATAGGGCTGGCCTTGCCTAACCCATGATCTGATAGGGCTGGGCTATAATATTTGGAGCTCATTTAAGAAAAGAGTTTTTTAGCCCGGCCTGAATAAGCCTGCCGATTTGTGGGGCTTCAGAAATAGGGATAGGGCTCGCCCGTAGGCTAAAAAAATTTAATTAAAAATAAAAATAAAGAATTCAATATAACAAGAGTCTAAACTTAAAATCTGTTAATAGTTTGAAATATTACAATTTAAATATAAAATATGTTTACAAAATATGTACTACATAATTAAAAAAAATTTGAGCACATCCTTGATGCCTCTTTTGACTCCAATTTATCAATGTTTTAAAGGTAGTACGACTCACATAAAACATGTTTTTAAAAAGTAAATGTGTAGAATGGACTCTCTTAAAAAATTAGTGAAAATCAATGTGTTTAATGAGATCGTACCATAAAACACGTGAAAATTAGTGTTGATGCAATGCATGTCATCACCAACATCCATACCATAGTAGCTAAACAACTAGATGTGCATTAACAATTCTACCTAGCTCCCGAAGCATAGAAAGCTGACCTTAAATCTAGTTGGTCTCTCGACCAATGCCTCAAGCCCCACAATATGCCAACATACTCAAGAATAACAACATAAAAAGATCACTATAACTAAGAAAACAAGGGAATTTATAATGACTCATGTGACTACCCAAAAAGTTTTATGACTCTAATCTTTCACCATTGGTCTCCCCATAACGATTGGAAAGGGTCATTTCAATTTAGTTATAAAAACTATTTTAAACTATTATGGAATAGAAATTACACCTTCAGTTTTGTAATCCTCTAATTTGTATCATTTTCACCCTATTATTTGTGGAATTTGATCTCAAAACTATTTGGACTAATATATTTGCTATTGTTAGGTTTTGGGCCTTTTCCCTTCCTATGTGGATAAATAAAAGTCCAAGGTTTTGGGTATCCTTCCTTTCCTATGTGGATAAATTTAGCCCTATTTGACTTGCCCACTTTTTCCCATAATCCCAATATTTTGGTGCATATGTAAGACCTTTTTTTTATATTATTTTAGAAGAATCATAAGAGACTGAGATCAGACATTTAGAGATAAAAGTTAGAGAGGGCAGATTTTCGCACATACCCTAGCAGCCAATTTCAAATCGCGATTCCCGCTTCGTTTCCTATTAGATTGAGCTTATTTTTGGAAAGCTTGTTCCTTTCAACTTTATATTTGATTGGGAACTGAGAAAGGGTGATTGGAGACCTGTAAGTCCATACTTTTTCCCATGAATAGTAGCTGCGTTTTTTGGTGTGTATGCTCCTTTTATTTCTCTAGTTTTTGGTACTATATTGTAATTGTATTGCTCATTGTTTGGCACTTGGTTGGTGGCCATTTGTAGAACACTTTTGTTAATCTTGTTGGTTTTAGTTGAGCTTTGGCCTTGTAAC
This sequence comes from Solanum piurae, assembly GCA_029582685.1. Classification (NCBI taxonomy): domain Eukaryota; kingdom Viridiplantae; phylum Streptophyta; class Magnoliopsida; order Solanales; family Solanaceae; genus Solanum; species Solanum piurae. Next base: position 46,460 of record JAJOOO010014903.1, on the reverse strand, counting down.
ACCCCTAATTCAAGAAAGGACAAAATTTCAGATTTTCAAAAGTTGCAGGTGCCACAAACGAAGGCCACCTATGGACCGTAGGTTGAACCACGAACCATAGGTGGGATCCATTGTTGGTCACCTCAATTTCCCCCCAGAACTCCCCGAAAAGTCTTGACCAACGGCAGGACCTATGGACCGTAGGTGGGACAATGGTTCGTGGTCCACGTTTGTGGTTCAGACCCCAGTTTCCAACTCTCCAAAAGCCAAACGACGACTGATAGGACCACCATCAGTCAACCTACGGTCAGTCGGTCAGGCCCATCGATGGCTCTGTCATCTTTTAAGTTAGGGTCATTTTGGTCATTTCTCCTATGCGTTGGACACCTAAACTACGTCGTTTAATTCCTAAACTGCGTCATTTTACTTAGTTTAAGCCTAGTGATTTAGTCAGAACTTAACCAAAACCGTTGTTCACCAAAACTCTCCAAGCTTAGAGAAAAAGAGGAGAAAAGAGGCGACCCAAATCCCTCCAAGAGTGCAGCACATTTTCATAATTTCCAGTCCCCAAAATTGAAATATTTCTCCGTGAAATTCATCACCTGTATGTGGGATTTCACTAGTGGATTCCTTTCATCCACAAGGTCCCTAGAATTAAGTCAGATTCTTGATTCGCTATATCTTGCTTAGACCTAGGGTTTCTAAAACCTTAGATATTGGTTGTGATTTAGCTGTTATAGTATTCGTAATCAATTTATCTAGTTTTTGTGCAATCATTGCTTAGTTCCTTGCATGAAACTCAGAACCCTAGTTGTGTAGGTTTGTTTTGTTCATGAATTACACTATCTAGGTCAGTATCACTAAACTCGTAGTACAGTTTATATATTCAGATCAGTTTTGGGTATTCCCCATATTTCAGTTAATTATTGTTTTAAGCTTCCACATAGTATATCTTTATTCAGTTTTCTTAGTATGCTTGATATGGCAGCTTCAGGGTTAGCTTGTGGTCACTCGTAATCCTAGGTCCAGTGTTTACGTCAAGGGGATAGCCTCAGGGCATGAAAAACTTGGTATCAGAGAATTTGGTTTAAGATTCCTAGGATGTCCTAAATCTTCACTAAGTATAATCTGTTTCATCGGTGTGAAGTGCACCACATCTTATGAGAGGGAGTCTACGAAGTGTTTTAGGAAAAAACTTCACTTTCTTGCTATTCTTATCGTGCGTGGGTATGATCTCCTTTCTAATTCATCGTTATGTGTTTTTTAGATCATGCCTCATCGTAGAGCTTATGCACGAAATGTGAATGCATGAAACCCTAATATAATTCCTCTTATCCCAGACTATGAGCTCAGTAACACATAATTTAGGAATGCGATCTAGCTTTTGGCTCAGAGTGTGGACAATCAGAACAACCAACATACTCTAGTTCCGACAAATGCTAATAGTGTGTCAGCAGTAGCTAGTGTTTGAGATTTCGTTTGGATGAATCCCCTGAGTTTCTAGGGTCACAGATTGGTGAGGACCCACAAAACTTCATTGATGAGCTTAAGAAAATCTTTGGAGTGATGCAAGTGACTGGTAATGATAGGGTGGAGCTGACAACCTACCAGCTTAAGGATGTAGATCACATTTGTTTCACTCAGGGGAAAGAAAATAGGGGTGCAGATACAGCTCCTGAGACTTGGGAGTGTCTTACTGGAGCTTTTCTGGACATGTTCTTTCGAGAGAGTTGAGGGAGGCTAAAGCTAAGGAGTTTATGAATTTGAGACAAGGTACAATGTCAGTCCAAGAGTACGGGCTCAAGATCAGTCAACTATGAAGGTATGCTCCAGATATGGTTGTCGATCTAAGGGCACATATGAGTAACTTTCTGTTTGGGGTATCCAACTTTGTGAGGACAGAATGCAGGAATGCTATGCTGCTAGAGGATAGAAATACCTCTATTCTTATGACCCATGCTCAATACGTTGAGGGAGACAAGCTTAGGGAAATGGCTTAGGACAACAAAAAGACTAGAACTAGTAACTGTGAGTACTCTAAGCAGCAATCGAGATGCCAAAATCGCTTACAGTTTCAATAGAGGTCTACAACCCTAGCACATTTATCACCTAGGTCTTCATCCCCATGTGTCAACAGGATCAGAAAGGTAGGGCATCAAGCTTTAAGTCTCAGGGGAGCAAATCAAGTAACAAGCCTTTCCCAACTTGTCCAAAGTGTGGTAAGAACCATCCGGGCGTGTGTCTTGCAGAAACGAAGGACGATTTGGGTATGGTCAGTCTGGTCATAGGTTGAAGAACTGCCCTTCTGCCAGGCAGGGGCAATGAGGTAACACCACTGGGCTCAGTCTACAGCTCAAGCATCACTAGCAGGATGCCCAACTCAAAGAGGTGCTTCATCTTGTACATATGGTGGTCAGCGCCAGAACAAGTTGTATGCTCTCAAGGCTCGCCAGGACCAAGAATATTCTCCTGATGTGGTCACTGGTACATTAAGAGTCTTTCATTTAGATGTTCATGTGTTGTTAGATCCACATGCTACTTTGTCTTTTGTAACTCCTTATATAGTAGTAAACTTCGGTGTCAGTCCAGAAACTCTTTCAGAACCCTTCTCATTCTCTACTCCAGTTGGTGACCCAATTATAGCTAGACAGGTATACAAAAATTGCCCTATCACAGTCTCTCAGAAAGTCACCTCAGCAGGTCTTGTAGAGTTAGAAATGGTAGATTTCGATATCATTCTAGGCATGGATCAATTACATTCTTGTTATGCATCAGTCGATTGTAGAACTAGAATCGATTGGTTTCCGTTTCCAAACGAGCCAGTCTTAGAGTTGAAAGGTAGTAGCTCAGTGCCTATGGGCCGATTTATCTCTTACCTTAAGGCTAGAAAAATGATTTCCAAAGGTTATGTATATCATCTTGTTCGGGTTAAGGATTCAGCCTCCAAAACCCCAACTATTTAGCCAGTCCTGGTAGTAAATGAGTTTCAAGAAGTGTTTCCATGAGATCTTCCCGGAGTTCCTTCAGAAAGGGTAATCGACTTCATAATAGATCTCCTTCCAGACACCCAACCTCTATTTCGATTCCTCCTTAGAATGGCTCCAGCTTAACTTAATAAATTGAAAGAACAATTGAAAGACCTTCTAGATAAGGGCTTCATCAGACGTAGTATCTCTCCATGGGGTGCTCCAGTGTTGTTCATAAAAAAAGAAGGACAGTTCTCTCAGAATGTACATTGACTATCAGCAGTTGCACAAGGTCATAATCAAGAATATATACCCTATCCCCAGGATAGATGATTGTTCGACCAGCTTTAGGGTGCTAGTTATTTTTTGAAGATAGACCTCATATCCGGTAATAATCAGCTCAGAGTCAGAGATAGAGACATTCCGAAAACATCTCTTAGAACTCGGTATGGTCATTATGAATTTGTAGTCATGTCATTTGGACTAATCAATGATCCTAAAACTTTCATGGATTTAATGAAAAGGGTGTTCAAGAAGTATTTGGACTTGTTCGTTATCGTCTTTATTGATGATTTCCTCATTTACTCTAGGAATTAGGGGGAGCATGCGACTCATTTGAGAGTTGTTCTGCAAACTCTCAAATATCACCAGTTTAGCAAATGTGAGTTCTAGTTACAATCAGTTGCATTCCTTGGTCATGTGGTATCTAGCGAAGGGATCTGAGTGGACTCTCAGAAGATAGTGGGAGTGAAGCAATGGCCCAGATCAACTTCTCCAACAGATATAAAAAATTTCTTAGGTTTAGCAAGTTATTACCAGAGATTCGTTGAAAGATTTTCATCCATAGCTTCCCCATTGACCAAGTTGACTTAGAAAAAAGGTTAAGCTTTAGTGGACAAACGAGTGTGAGAAGAGCTTGTGAAAACTGAAAATTAGGCGGACTACAACTCCCATTTTGACTCTACCAGATGGTTCAGACAGTTATGTGATCTATTGTGAAGCATCCAGAGTTGGCCTAGGTTGTGTGTTGATGCAGTAAGGTAAGGTTATAGCTTATTCTTCTAGATATCTTAAGGTCTATGAGAAGAACTATCTGACTCATGACCTCAAGTTTGCAGTTGTAGTATTTGCCATAAATATTTGGAGACACTACTTGTATTGTGTTCATGTGGATGTGATCACAGATCATAAAAGGCTGCAGTATGTGTGCACCTAGAAAGAGTTGAATCTTCATTAGAGGAGATGACTTGAATTCCTTAAGGACTATGATATGAATGTGCTTTACCACCCTGGTAAGTTCAATGTAGTGGCTGATGCTCTCAGAATGTTGTCTATGTGTAGTGTAGCACATGTTGAGAAATAGAGGAAAGAGTTAGAAAAATATGTTCACCGGCTTGCTCGCTTAGGAGTTTGCCTCTCGGACACATCATATAGTGGGGTAATAGTTCAGAATGGATCAGAATCTTCATTGGTAGTGAAGGTTAAGGAAAAACAGGATAGTGATCCTATATTAATTAAGTTGAAAGGTGCAAATCATCAGAAGAAATTTGAGGTTTTCTACCAAGGGGGCGATGGTGTACTTTGCCACTAGGGTCACTTATGTGTTCCTAAGGTGGGTGAGTTGAGGAAGCAGATTCTTACAGAAGCTCATAACTCCAGGTATTCCATTCATCCAGATGCCACTAAGATGTACTGTTACCTACGAGAAGTTTTTTGATGGAATTACATGAAGAGGGACATAGCAGATTTTGTGGCTAAGTGTCCTAATTGCCAACATGTTAAGGTAGAAAATCAAAAAGCAGGAGGTATGAAATAAGAGATTAACATTCCTATATGGAAGTGGGAAGTTATAAACATGGACTTCATCAAGTGTTTACCTCGTACTCGCAGACAACATGACTTCATCTTGGTAATAGTAGAGAGAGTCACTAAGTCCGCTCACTTCTTAGTTGTCAAGACTATAGATTCAGTGAAGGACAATGCCAAACTCTACATCCATGAGATACTCAAGTTGCATGGTGTTCCCTTGTCTATTATCTCAGATAGAGTTCTTCAGTTTACCTCTCATTTCTAGAAATCGTTTCAGAAAGCTCTTGGTACTCAAGTAAATATCAGCACAACATTTCATCCATAGATGGATGGCCAGGCAGAGCGTACCATTCAGACCTTAGACGACATGTTGAGAGCTTGCATGATCGATTTTACGGGAAGTTGGGATAATCACCTACCTCTCATAGAGTTCGCTATAATAATAGCTATCATTCAAGTATTCAGATGGCCCCTTATGAGTCATTATATGGGCGTAGATACAGATCTCTGGGTGGTTGGTTTGAAGTAGGTGAAGCAGCATTTATTCGGCCTGATTCGGTTAATGAAGTTATGGAAAAGATCAGCTCATCAGAGATAGACTTAAGACAAGTCAGAGTTGTCATAAGTCCTATAAAGATGTAAGGAGAAGGGACTTAGAGTTTGAGATCGATTAATTGGTTTTCCTCAAGGTCTTACCTATGAAAGGGGTGATGAGATTTGGCAAGAAAGGGAAACTCAGTCCTAGATATGTAGGTCCTTAGAGAATCCTAAAAATGGTTGGTACGGTGCTTATGAGTTAGAGTTACCAGCAAAACTAGTAGCGGTTCATCAAGTCTTCACATTTCCTTGTTGAAGAAGTGTGTGGGTGATCCGGCATCAATAGTATTATTAGAGAGTGTGGTTGTGAAGGATAGTCTCACTTATGAAGAGGTTCCAGTTGAGATTCTTGATCGTCAAGTTCGTAGGTTGAGAAATAAAGAAGTCGCCTCAGTGAAGGTTTTGTGGAGGAGTCTGTCCGTACAGGGATCTACTTGGGAAGAAGAAGAAGCCATGAAGGCCAAGTATCCTCACCTCTTTCATTCTGATTCTGTTTATGTTTGAGGCAATAGTTCCTCCCTAGTCTCTTAGTACTCTTGCGTAAATTCAATCTTAGTATCATGTTCCATCAGTTTTTCTTGCATTTTCAGCGTATTTGCATGTTCTTGGAACTCAGTTCAGTTCTAGTACTTAGTAGTAGGGATTGGAACTCCTTCCCTTCATACTCAGCTAGTTTAGACTTCATTTGAGGATGAATTTTCCCAAGGGTAGATAATGTAAAACCCTGGATTCTAGAAAGGACAAAAATTTAGATTTTTAGAAGATACAGGTGCCACAGACAGAGGCCACCTACGAAACATAGGTTGAACAATAGACCGTAAGTGGGATTTGTTATTGGTCACCTCAATTTTCCCCAGAACTCCTAGAAAAGTCTTGACCAACGGCCGGACCTACGGTCCGTAATTAGGGCCATGGTTAGTGGTCTAGGTCTGTGGTTCGCACCCCCATTTCCAACTCTCTGAAAGCCAAATGATGACTGAGAGGATGGTCCGTCAATCGACCTACGGTCCATCAGTCAGGCCCGTCGATAGCTCTGTCAGTTTTTAAGTTAGGGTCATTTTGGTCTTTTCCCCTATGCACTGGACATCTAAACTACGTCGTTTAATTACTAAACTACGTCGTTTAATTCCTAAACTACGTCGTTTTACTTAGTTGAAGCATAAAAATTTAGTCAGAACTTAACCAAAACCTTTATTTACCAAAATTCTCCAAGATTAGAGCAAAAGAGGAGAAAAGAGGTGTCCTAAACCCCTCCAAGAGGGCAACAGGTTTTCTTGAGTTCCATCCCCCGAAATTGAAAGATTTCTCTGTAAAATTTGTCACCAGGTACATGGGATTTTACTAGTGGATTCCTTTCATCCACCAAGTCTCTAGAATTCAGCTAGATTCTTGATTCGCTATATGTTGGTTAGACCTAGGGTTTCTAAAACCTTAGATATTTGTTGTGATTTAGCTGTTATAGTATTCGTAATCAATTTATCTGGTTTTCGTGAAATCATTGCTTAGTTCCTTGCATGAAACTCAGAACCCTAGTTGTGTAGATTCGTTTAGTTCATGAATTACACTAGCTAGGTCAGTTAAACAGATATACATGCCTCAGACTTCAAATGTTTCATTGCCTGTACATTAATGTTGCATTTGAGTTAGCATGTCAGAATATTTAGATAATCCAGTATTTCACTCTAGTTGTGCCATACACATTTTCAGTTGGGAGTAGGCTTAGCACCGAGTTGGACTAGCATTCAGTTTACCCTTATAGTCCCAAAACTATGTGCCTCGTACGTTTTTAAGTCCCATGTGTGGACTTCAGATTAGTGATCATGCCAGTCATGCTTTAATACCCCTGGTAAGGTATATCTAGCCCTTCGATGGGGTGTATACATTGGACTCAATGGTTACCTCACGTGATTTTTATGTCGATTACTAGTAGCTCCCACATTTAGACTTTAGTGCATTTGATCAGGTTTTCAGTTATACTTTAGTATTCAGTCTCAGCATGTCATGTTAATAATCAGTATTTGGTCATTGCATTCCGTTCAGTTCTTATCAGTTATAATTCAGTATTTACATTATGATCAGATTATGTCATTGCTCAGTTATGCGTTGTTCAGCTTACATAGTTGTTTAGTTATATTATATTTTCTGCATGCTTAGTACATTCCAAGTACTAACACATACTTTGTGCTACATCCTTTCATGATGTCGGTTCAGGTCCTCAACATTCAGATAACTTGTAGATCGGTTCCCAATCTATACTCAGCAGCTTCAGTGGTGAGTCCTCATACTTCGAGGACAATAGACATGTTCTTTATTTTAGTCTTTCATTTTAGTTTTAAGTTTTTGCTAGAGTTAGCTGGGGGCATGTCCCAACAACTATAGTTCGTAGAGGCTTTTTCAGACATAGTATTAGATTCAACTTTAGATTTTGAGTTAATGTTCAATATCACTAAACTTGGAGTATATTTTATATATTCAAATCAGTTTTGGGCATTCCCATTATTTAGTGAATTATTGTTATAAGCTTCCGCATAGTATATATTTATTCAGTTGTCCTTAGTATGCTTGATATGCCAGCTTCAGGGTTAGCTTGGGGTTACTCGTGATCCTAAATCTCGTGTTTACGTAGAGGGGGTAGCCTTGGGGCGTGACAGGCCTTGTGGTTTTTACTCTTCACACCGAAGAGGTTTTCCACATAAATTTGGTGTCTAGTGTGTTTATTTATTTATTTGCTTTGGTTGATTTGTTTGCTGCCCCAAATAGTTTGTTGCATTATTTTGTCTTCTCCTTGTTCAAATAGAAGGGAGAGTTTTTACTTGGGTTTTCTTCCGCTATGGCCCTGTCGTGCACATTTATTTTTTGCTTTCCTTTCCCATCAATTATACCATTAGTAAGCATTCTTATGTATTTATTTCCTAGTCACTGATCCTAATGAATGATCCTAGTGGAAATATTCACTTGTAACTAGTTCCATGACTTTATTGATAACAAAACAAAACTATCATTAACCCCATAGCCTCTACTTGAAATGTAAGGTAATATTGTGTACAATTGACTCTTGAAAGGCCATTTCCCATAATTCACTCTAGATATAATTGCATAGAAGTTGAATGAAATTGTATGTATATTAATGAGCTTCCAATGGAGTTTTTATACATAGCTAACAAAAGAGATTGTGCTAACCTAACTCCTAGAAAATAGGAACTGATAAAATTACGTGACCTACACTAACTGAATAATAAACTTTTCAAACCTAATACCTAAATTGACTGAACATGAGTTATCCATATTTACCACAATGGTATGTGCTCCGTTATGCCCCTCTCAAGTTAGGTGTAAACATACAACACCTAACTTGGTAATTTCACGTATCAGGACACTTCATCCAATACTAAGTGCCAATGATCGTTAGTCAGTAATATAATCCAACTAAGTGAGTTGGATTCGAATTCCACAGGGAGTGGTAGGTGCTTAATATTCGAAGCCAAGTATAAATATGTTCAAGTCAATCATAGGTAAAACATTTATGAATTAAAGCATGGTTCAAGTTTGGGGTGGCACATGTGCAAATAACAGGGGTTTTTTATTGTAATTATCAACTACAAAAACAACAAATAAAATGAGTAAAACAAGTAATGAGATGGGTTCTTGGGATGTGATTGGATTATAGGCTAAGGTAGACAAATGGGTGATTGCAACTGATAATAAATAGCTGTAAATCAGTGAATAAGCTAGACTTTAGTGAGGATAAAGTTTCTCTTAAACAATTTACCTCGAATCAAATTGGTTTCTCTCGAACACCAATATGCAGTAATTAAGAACAACCTATGCTTTAGTCCATTCACTATCTCGAGATGAATGTGTGGAAAAGGGTTTAGGATTCACTTTATAGAGCTGAACCCATGACAACCCAATACCCACAGACCATCAAATCAATAATCTTGGTTTCGAAACCTCTCTCTCGAGCAAGCCAAAAACACGAAGGTAGAGTTGCATTTGCAACTATAACCCTTTAGATTAAGCCAGAATTACTGAATGAAATCACTTTTAAATAGCATTTAGACTATCAATTAACAATATCCAGCAGCTAAATCAACCCATAATCAGATAATCACACCCCAAGAATTGGGGTTTTTGCTGGACATCATAAAAAGATAAAAATCTTTACCAAATTGTGTTTCCATCAACTGAGTAAGATTAATTTCGTCTTTACAAAGTTCAAGTTTGAAGAATCTCAAAGACCCACTTCTAATTTTTCAAAAATGGAAGTCTTCAAATCTTCAAAGCTAAGGAAAATATTGTCTCAATACTCTCAGTTCTAAAACTTCAAACTCCAAACCTGAAAACTGATATTCAATATTAGATAGATAGATACATAGATAAATATTCAAAAATGTATTTATAGTCGCCAAAAATGTTCTGTGAAAGACCATTCGGCATAATAAGTCGGGATCCCCGATCCACTCGCCGATCTGCCCTTTGGCCAATTCCTTCGCCTTTTTGCTTTGGCCTTCAGCATCTTCAAGTTCTGTAACTTAGGTCGATCTAGCACTGCATCGTGGAACCGTTCGACAACTTGCCGACTGCTCCTTTCTATCGCCGACTTGATTTTCTCCTTCAGGGCTTGGCACACTGGAACTTTAGGCGAGATCATCAGTCCTTCTTTTCTTCGTTCTTTCAGCTGCCTTGTTCCCTTTTGCTCATTAGTGTCCATGCTTTGTTCCTCAATCCAAATATCTAAAAATCAAGGATTTACATCAGTTGTTGGCATAAAATATGCATTTGAGGACACTAAATCTATTAAAATAAAACCCTAAATGAGTCCAAAATGTGGACTCATCAACACCCCCAACTTAAAAATTTTCTTGTCCTCAAGTAAAACTCAAGTTTAGTAGTTCAAAAAGGATGTCTCAAACAGTGCTACACAAGACTCAATCATGAATGTACACAAGAAGACTCAACTTACTCATGAGAGGATCAATTGTGCACTCAAAGATTAAAGTTATGACTCACCATTATCAAAGATTCTCAAGTTCACAATACTTGCTTCAAATGCAAGTTCAAGCTCAGCAAAGGTACTCAAATGCCTTCGCACAAAAAAATGATTCCATATTCACACACAATGGTTTAACAATTTAAAGCTCCGGAATAAAATGCAACACTCACACTCGCAAAGATGAACACAATGCATGATTTCACCCATAGGTTTGCCCTTATATTCCAACCAACAATTGTTTCAGCTAACTCAAGATCAAAAAGGTCTTTTCAAGGCTTGTAACGGGACTGAGTGCAAAGGTATGGTCATTTAGACTCAATGGTTGTAATCCTCATGAAATGTGGTGTGAACAACACTTTATTTCCTTTTATTCATCATTTTTCATCCGTGCTCACAAGTCACCCCATTATTGATCTTCCATGGACTGTTGGGCACCCCATTTCTTTTCGAATTTTCACAATTTTATTCCACAACTCTTTCATCTTTCTTCTTTTTCCTTTTTTTGTTCTTTTTCTCTCTCTTTTTTTTATATGGAGGGGTTCCATTTTTCTCAAAACCATGGGTCAAAGTGGACATTCTTGCATTTCTTGATTTACCTTCTGTTTTCACCACACCCCCAACTTAGGCTTTTGGCCTAAGTTGGCTATTCACACAAACCACAAATCATGATGATTAAGGGTAATGGATCAAGAAAGGTCACAATTTCATCTAGTTTCTTCCAAGAAAAGGTTAAGGCTCAAAAGGTACTCAAGCAAAGTTCACACACTCACAAGGTAGGCCACAACAAGAGGTATAATGTCAAATTGTTTCACACTATTCAAAGTTGCCTAAGATCATATCAAGAGATTGCATCACTTAGTAAACCGGACCAATGGGGCAAATTCTAGGTTTAATCACACATGGTTCACGGTATGCTCATCACACAAGGCATTGACACCAATGTCAAACAAGACTTCACACTTCGCTAGTGTGCAATGTTCATCACAAGAGACTCAATTCGATAATTGGCTAGTCATAACGAGATGCAAAAAGTTCACATATTATCTATGCAACTTCATTTGGCCTCATCGTAGCCGCACATTCATTTTTTGTTCAATAATGACCACTATTCAAGTCATCCGTATTGATCAACACCGATACTCAAATTTGCAAGAGAACAACCACATTCAAACACAAACAAAAGGTGGCACACAATTTTTTGGAAGGGTCCAAAAATCATTCGCAATTAAAACCAAGGATCCACAAGCTCAATCATCAACAAAATATAGTATTAACACAATTTATAGCTTAAAAACCGAAGTATATAGAAATAACAAAAGTCACAAAAGGTAGGCCTTAACCCACCACATATAAAACCATTTGTCCTCAAATGAAAATAAAATAATATCCATAAGTCAATAAAAGTAAGACAGAGAAGGGGGTAAATAGGGATCTTATCTAAATAGTCGCTCCATCTGTCTGGGCATCAGTTCCCGGTGTATCACTCTAATATCGAGCCTTAGTACCCGGAGTCACATCCACAGTATCATCAGCTCTACTAGGGTCAGCCAAAGGTGTATTTTCTAAAGAGGTTTGCACAACTGCATCGATCATGCCCTTCTCAGTCTCTGTAAGGACCTCATACGAAGCCTCCTCAAAAACCCCAAGCATCTCCTCATCTGTGTCTGCATCAGACTCGGGATCAGCCGCCTCCTCAAATCTAACATCATATCCGATAGTAGTCACAGTCATCTTTAGCACATCTAGAATCTCCACTGTCCCAATAATCATGGATATGTCGGTGGAGTTCAACTGATCCACATCACTCCTCAGCGCATCAATAGAGGCCTTTAGAGCATTCACCTCCTTGGTGGTCCCTTGGCCACGTTCACACACCGCTATCCTAGCCGTAAGGGCATCAATGGTAGCGATCAACGGTGTCACAACATCAACCAGGGCTATATAATTCATGCCCATAATAAAGGCCTCAAGTTTGGAAGCACGACGAATTGCTGAATGGGATAGCTGCCCTATCCGGAGTAATGCAACCTAAGTGAGCGGGGTCCGAGAAACAACAATAGTAGGAACTATAGGAGGCAATGTAGAAGCAGAGGAACTAGGGGTGTCAGAAGGGACATCGATAGAAGTACATGAAGGCCCATGGGCCGGAGTAGGAAAAGGTGCCTCTGTAGGTAATGTATGAGGATCCACAACGGGGGATGTATCTACCGAGGATGCCTTCTTCTTCTCCGCCTGATCCTTTAAATATTCCACCTCGATCCTCCTGATATCAGTGGAGGATGTGGGAATCACTTCCACATCCTTGTTCGCATCTCTAGGAACCCGAGCTTGTCTACATAGCTCGGTGATCAACACTGGAAAAGGGAGATAAGTCTAGTGCTTGTTGTCCCTCATGACCATCTCCTGTGCCATAGTTATCCCAGATTTATCCTTGTCTCCTCGATGATGCAACCCAGACAGGCTGCCTTGGCTAGGCGTAGGATCGACTCATTTTGAGATGGCATGATAATTCTGCTGATGAAACCAAACCAAAACCTTGCAGCTATGTTTAGATCCTTCTTTTCAATCAGTGCTCCAATCTCCATCCAGTTGGGAGTTTCGTCTGATATCAGCGGGGCCAGACACTTCTTCATATTTTCTAGTGTCTTTGTTCTGATCAGATGCTGGTACTCATCATAAATATCATCGTGGCAATCCAGGATAACATTAATAGCCTCACTATCACACTTGACCTTCTTTCCCCGGACAAGTACATAGTCAACCGGTTTAAATGCTACTGCCTGCTTCTTTCTCTGTGGTATCAAGGCCTCATAAGCAGCGTATAACTCTAGACCCAATTTGGAATATATGGGCCATGGGGCTTGGTGAAGATCTAGAAATTATGAGACTTCAGACAACTCATAAACTCTAGGTACCTGTCGATGACCCCATCAGTGGACAAACGCTTCTCCTCAATGATTATCCTTATCCCCTCAGTCTTTAGTCTTTTCATAGACTTGGAAGGAGGACCATGAATTGGTGGTTCTAGGACCACGGCCTGTGTTGGAGCTGGAGGAGGAGTAGTAGTGGCCTGAGGAGTCCTTATCCTAGATGGATCGTTCATTCTTTTGGACCGCAACTCTGCCCTTTGTGCTACTAACAATCCATCATTCTCGGGCTCTGAAACTGCAGCCTGCTGCTCCTGGTGCTCACCCTCACTATTATAAGTGGTGAGGTGAGTGGCATAGATACTGTCACTGTCAGAGCTGGCCTCCGGTGATGTAGGTGCCTTCCCTTTTCCTTTGCCTTTCCCACCAGTTGTGGGAAGTTTGGTGCCCTTGCCCCTGGATGCAACTTCATCCTCATTGATTTTTATCCCCTTAGCCTTCTTTCGGGGTGGCATGTCCCTACCAGCAATCTTTGATCTAGCCGTGTCTCCAAAAACATCAAGAAAAGTTAGAAACAATTCAATCAAAAGGACAAAAAAATAGTTGCAGACAGACTCGCTGAATCTCTTTTGCTAGCTAGATTGGGCTCGCCAAAAGAATTGGCTCAAAAATCTCAAAAAAAATTCGCATGTTAGTGATGGAAGGGCCTTTCAGTGAATTGCCGACAGCATTCGGCGAGCAAGGATTAGCCCGCCGAAAGTTACAGTGCATTTTAAGGTCAGGGGCGCAAAGAAAGGGCGATCAAAAAGGACTTTCGGCGAGTCACCGAGTGCTTACGGTGACCTCAGGCTTCTCACTGAAAGTTACAAAACCAAACTTCAATTTAGCATGAAATTAAAGGCGAGATGAGAAGTTTCGGCGAACAGCTGAGTGGTTCGGCGAGCTCGACCCAATTCGCCAAATGACCCAACGTGCCTACTTTCAACCCAACTTCTCAAATTTAACCCCACAACCCCCAAAAACAAAATCAAAACACAAACTCTTCTAGTTAAGCTCATACCCAATACACCCATACCCCCGGGATACTCAGACTTTCCCTATTTGGCCAAATTTGGCCATTTGACAACTTTGGCCCTTAAGAATGACATCAACCGCTCCATCATTGGGAAAAATATGACATTTGGCACTAATACGAGCTACTTAGACTTCACCCGACTAGACCCAACAATATGCAAGCACAACCCCACAAATTTTAACCAATTTTATGGCACAAAATCATGAGAATTCAACGATAAAGGCATTACAGGCAAAATTATCAAATTAACACAAACATTCCAGCATACAAACACTATCAGAGAGGCCCAACATACATTATTAAGATAAGATCATTGCGAATGAGTACAAAATCGCTAAAAATAAACTCGGGGTTCGGAAAACCAACCTTTGATGCCAATCAAAATAATTTGAAATGCTAGACGGTAAAGTAATTGATTTCAAACACAAATATGATGACTAAAACACTCTAAATACAAAAAGTACGGGAAATATTGTGCAGGTGTGAGTTTGGGGAGATTAAAAGTGAGGGAAAGTGAAAGAGTTTGAAAGTTTAAACCTTTGGCCTTTAAAAACCATCCAATTCTCGCCCATTCGGCGACGTTAGTTTTTCTCGCTGATCCACTTGGCGACACCCCGAGTGGGCACTTACCTTGCTGAGTTTTACAGGACCTCCAGTTAATGTGGGGGTCCAAACGACGGACTAGATCACGATCGCCGACCTGGTCGGCGATTCGCCAAGTTGCTTTTGGGCACACCGAGTTTTACAAATTCCACTTTGAAAATATCTTGAGTCGAACGGAGATCTAGGTCAGGCTCACCGGCCTCATCAGTGATTCGCCGACTGGGCTTCTAGCTCGACAACCTACACTTTTCACACACTTTCCACACTTTTACCTGCACAATTAACACACCATTATTTCAAACTTAAAAAGAAAGAAAATAAAACTTGGGTTGCCTCTCAAGCAGTGCGTTAGTTAATGTCGTGGGACGACGCAAGTCCAGACTCAAATCTCATTTTTGGGGTTAGCCATAGTATCACTAGGCAAACTCCCTTGCTGTCTCGGGTGCAAATGACATGAGATATGACCTATTTGGGTATCCAACTACTTGATCGATACTGAATGGGAGGTAACAGTCTGGCTAAGGGTCGACACTTCTTCTTTGATTTCTTTCAACATCTTGTTAGACCCCTCAACTTTGTTGAGGATACGAGAAAGCATATCCCCAAACTACCCACCTTACAAATTCTTTGTCTAATGGGGCCTATTAGAAGGAAGATACCTATCCTTCTCCCCATCCTTCCAATTTGGATTTCGGTCCCTTCATTCTCGATCGCGATCCTTCCAACCTTCATCATTATTTCAACCTTGGTTACCACCCTACCTCGGGTAGTTTGAACGATAACCACCACCTTGGTTTGCTAGAAGATTGACCTCTTCATTATACAAAGCCTCAAACTTGGACTCATCCAAATTAGCACACCCAACACCCACGACATTGACACCTCGAGCACTAGCTCCCATGAAAATTTTGGACAAAATGTCAAGTTGTGTCATGATCTTGGACATGTTATGGTCCCTCTCTAGGTCTTCTCTATCTGCTCCTTGGTCAATTTAAACGTGAGAGGGAAGACCTGGTCTTCACTGGTATACCATTCCCAATTGATTGTGGTCATGCCATCCAAGAGCTGAGTCGCTATCACATAAGATTGTTGCATCAAACCTCCCAGAGAAAGTTGGTCAGCAACACCCTTGTTTACCGAGCCACTTACATGCTTCACCCATCAACGAGAACGGGAACAACCTCAATCGGACCGACTCTTGGGATATGTTCTTGAAGGAGAACGGTCCGCATACATCCACGAAGTTTCTAATATGCTCATGGGGATCCTCATGAGCCAAACAACTGAACAACCCCTTAAATTGCAAGAGCTGCAACATAGTACTTGAGATGTGGAACAACGCATTACCTTCGGTCGGAGGCAAGCGAATGGCACCAATACCACCCATAAGATGGAGTTCATTAGCATTAGGCTCGTTGACATCGTTGAGGTTTTTGATGTCATCTTGATGGCCTACATGGCTTCCATTGCTGCCGTTCACAACTCATACTTTTTGTTTCTAACACAAACACGCAAAACAAAACTAAAATTAAGTAAGTTCAGCTATAACTAACAAGAACAAAATCTAACTTAGCTAAAGAATCTTAAACAACACCACTCCCTGACAGCGGTGCCATTTTGATTTCATGTATTAGGACACTTCATCCAATACTAGGTGCCAATGATCGTTAGTCAGTAATATAACCCAACTAAGTGAGTTGGGGTCGAATTCCATATGGAGTGGTAAGTTCTTAAGATTCAAAAGCCAAGTATAAATATGTTCAAGTCAGTCATAGGTAAAAAAAATTATGAATAAAAGCATGGTTCAAGTTTGGGGTGACACAAGGGTCAAATAACAGGTTTTTTTTATTTTAATTATCAACTACAACAGCAATAAATAACACGAGTAAAACAAGTAATGAGACGGATTCTTGGGATGTGATTGGATTATAGGCTAAGGTAGACAAATGGGTGATTGCAACTTATAGTAAATAGTTGTAAATCAGTGAATACACTACACTTTAGTGGGTATAAACTTTCTCTCAAACAATTTACCCCGAATCAAATTGGTTTCTCTCGAACACCAATAAGCAACAATTAAGAACAACCTACGCTTTAGTCCATTCACTCTCTCGAGATGAATGTGTGGAAAATGGTTTAGGATTCTCTCTCTCGATCTGAACCCATGACAACCCAATACCCACATACCATCAAATCAATAATCTTGGTTTTAAAACCTCTCTCTCAAACAAGACAAAAACACGAAGTTAGAGTTGCATTTGCAACTACAACCCTTTAGATTAATCCACAATACTGAATGAAATCACTTTTAAACAACATTTAGACTATCAATTAACAATACCCAACAACTAAATCAATCCATAATCACACCCCAAGAATTAGAGTTTTAGCTAGACATCATAAAAAGATAAAAATTATTACCAAATTGTGTTTCCATCAACTGGTAAGATTAATTTCATATTTACAAAGGTCAAGGGTAAAGAACCTCAAAGACCCACTTCCAATTTCTCATAAATAGAAATCTTCAAATCTTCAAAGCTAAGGAAAATATTGTCTCAATACTCTCAGTTCTAAAACTTCAAACTCTGAAACTGAAAACTGATATTCAATATTAGATAGATAGATAGATAGATACATAGATAAATATTCAAAAATGTATTTATAGTCGCCAAAAATATGCTGCGAAGGACCATTTGGCGCAATAAGTCGGGATCGCCGATCCACTTGGCGATTCTCCCTTTGGTCAATTCCATCGCCTTTTTGCTTTTGCCTTCAATATATTTAAGTTCTGTAACTTTGGGCGATCTAGCACTGCATCACGGAACCATTAGGTGACTCACCGACTGCTTCTTTCTATCGCAAACTTGATTTTCTCCTTCAAGGCTTGGCACACTAGAACTTTAGGCGAGCTCATGTCCATTCGACGACTCGCCCAATGGGTTAGGCGATCATCATGCCTTTTTTTCTTCGTTCTTTCAGCTGCCTTGTTCATTTTTGCTCATTAGTGTCCATGTTTTATTCCTCAATCCAAATACTTGAAAAATCAAGGATTTACATCAGTCTTTGGCACAAAATATGCATTTGAGGGCACAAAATATGCATTTGAGGGCACTAAATTTATTAAAATAAAGCACTAAATGAGTCTAAATATGGACTCATCACTACCCTAGAGAATGGTTTAGTGAGCTTATCTGCAATTTCATAAGTGGAGTGAATGTGGGAAACTCTAACTAGACCATTGTGGACATGTTGGTGAACAAAGTGAAGATCAACCTCTAAGTGCTTTATTTTTGTATGATGGACCGGGTTTTCAGCAATCTATGTGACCCCAAGGTTTCACAAAGCATTATTCGAGCAACAGAGAGCGGGACATGAAGATCCTTGAGCAAGTGAGTGATCCAGTTAATTTCAGACAAGGTAGAGGCAACAACCCGTTACTCAACCTCAGTGGAGGAGCGGGAGATAGTAGGTTGCTTACAAAAAGACCAGGAAATAGGAGTCAAGCCAAGAAAAACAATGTAACCTGAGATGGAGCAACAATCATTAGTATCACCTGCCTAATCGGCATCCTCATAGGCATAGAGATTAGTGGACTACGGTGGAGATATATGAATACCATGGTGGGATGTTTTTTTATGATACCAAAGGATACGTTTAGCTCCCTTCCAGTGAACCACAGAGAGATGGGTGTTGAACTGAGTGAGCTTCTTTAATGAATATAAGTGATGTAAAGCCGTGTAAAATAAATGTATTGAAGCTTACCATGTACACTCCTATACTCTTTTCCATCAGTTTTGAGGGATCCATCACCTATGAGTACTGCCACTGACGTACTCATTAGAGACTTAATGCCTTTGCAGTCTTGAATTTGAATTTCATATAGCACCTCATGTATATACTTAGATTGATGGAGAAACAAATTGTTAACAAACCAACATACGTCAATGCCCAAGAGGTACTGCAGTAAGCCATGGTATTTAAGAGATTTTTTTTGGAAAGAGAGGTAACGGCTTGTTTAAGGAGTGTTTCATTGCTTTCTGTTAGTATGATGTCATCCATATATATAAGCATATAAATAGTTACGCCCAAATTATGCAGAACAAAGAAAGAATTATCAGACTCGGACATCTTGAACACCATCCAAATCAAAGAATCATAAAGTGCATCATACCAAGCTTTGGGAGCTTGTTGCAGGCCGTAGATAGCCTTTTGGAGATGGCAGACTTAGTCAGGATGTGGAATTTTTATATCCAGGTTGTTGAGTCATATACACTTCTTTCTTAAGCTTCCCTTGAAGAAAAACTTTATTGATATCTATTTGATACAATGCCCAATTGTTCTTTACAACAACGGTGAAGATAGTCCGAATTGTGTGGGTTTAACCACTGTATGGAATGTTTTTATTAAAATAAACCCCAAGCCTTTGGGTTAAACCTTTTGCAACCAAATGTACTTTGTACATATCAATGGATCCATCAGACTTAGTTTTAATTCGAAAGAACCATTTATAGGGAACAACATTCCTGGTAAGGTTTGGCGGAACAAACTCCAAAGTATGATCCTTTATCAGTGGACCAAACTCAAGCTGAATAGCATCTCTCCAATATGGGATCTTTTGTGCTTGTTTTTCGTTGACAGGTAGAATTTTTACTATTTGGGTTATTTGGGCAGTGTAGTCAACTATTTTGCACCACTTGATGATGTTGTTTTGCGACCTTGTTACTGCACAATTGTTCTCGATTGGTGGAATTTGAGCTACAGGTTCAGTTGGGGGAGGTAAAATGAGACTGCAACTATGCACACCGCTGTAAAAGGTGAGGGATTGGGTCGGTATATTGGGTGATGAGTTGGAGCATCGATGATAAACATGAGTAATCGTTAGTCAAAAATGTAATATGAGAGGACAAGTAATATGAGTTGGAAATCTGATGGAAGTCACGGGAGAGGGAAGTAGTGTGAAGATTACCTAGAGTCAAAATAGTGAAATGATTTGACTGTGGTTTATTTCTCAGTGGAACACGAAATAAGAAATCATCTTGGCGTGTATCTCACATCAATGGAATGGTTGGGAAAGTAGCGTGTGATCTGGAGTAGTGGTGTTGGAATTAATTTCCAGATTTGAATTGTTTTGGTTTAAAGTATTCTCCCAGTTTAAATATGAAAACTTTTATTTTAAGTGGGAAAACATATTAGCAAAGGGAAAATATCCTCAAAATATTTTACATCCCGTGAGAGAAAAAGTTTGGAGCTTGTAGATTCAAACCACTGATGACAATGATGGGTGACTGAATAATCAAGATAGACACAAGGTTTGGAATACGACTCTAATTTGTGTTGAACATATGGTCGGAGGCATGGGTAGCATAGACAACCAAATGTACCAAGAGATTCATATGCGGGTGCCTCTTTGAAAAGAACTTTGAATTATTTTTCTTTTTAAAAAAATATGGCAGCACAAAAATATTGAAAATGTCTCTCAATATTTTATTAAGCATAATAGGGCTTTACATAGACAACCTGATAACATAATCTGCAGAAAAATCTGCATAACAAAAATTTAAAAAGACTAAATAATCTCAACAATTAAAACAACCTAATAAATATTTAAAATTCAAATTCATCTTAAAACTAGGTAACTTATTATTTTTAAAAATGAATGCAGTAACTAAAAGCAAACTCAACACTCCTTCATAGTTTATGAGAAAGGCAGCATGATGGCAGACAAATGTCCAAAAATTGCAGGGTAAACTAACTTGGTGAAGCAGTGTTTTGACTATCTCAATAACGTGTCGATGATGTCTTTCATCTAGGGCGAGCTTGAGGAGTGTGACGGGGAGAAACAAGGTGTTGTATGCCATTGGAATAAAGGTATGGTTCCATGGTCTTATATTCTCTGCCTCCATCAGTATAAAGTGTATGTATTTTGTTACCAAAAATGGTTTTCACGCATGGGATGCAAGCTTTGAAAGTGTTTTTGAACCTCGTGTTTGTATTTCACTGTGTACACCAAATGTATCTGATGACCTGATCAACAAAGAAAAAATAGTATCATTTTTTATCATTAGACAGAACAGGGGATGGGCCCCATAGATCATTGTAAATTATTTCAAATAGAAAGCTGTTGGACAAAGTGTTGGAAGAAAATGGAAATTTGTGTGGTTTATTGCAACAACAAGAATTAAAAAAACTAAACTTGTCCTTGTAAGAATACGAAAGACATGAAATACGTAAAATTGAAAATAAAACTGGAGAATAGGGGTGGCCCAATCTTCGATGCCACAAATGTAGGGAAGGCCCAGCAATTGTGAGGTTGATGTTTAGTCGAGATAGTGATGGCAATTCCTAGAATCGTGCTTTATTCGGGCCGCACATTAGAGTTGTTCCAATAGTCATATCCTTCATAAGAAATTCAAAAGGAAAAAATTCTATTGAGGTTATATTATCTTTGCAAAACTGATGCACTGAAACAAGTTTGCGCTTGACAGCGGAAGCACACAAAATATTAGAGAATTTGAAAGAAGTATTTGAAGCATTCAAATGAGTGGTACTAGCTTGAGTAATTAGAATCACACTATTGTTACCCATTGTCACTTCCTCGATCCCTTTGAAGTCCTAAACATTGCAAAGAGAGTTGGTATTAGAGTTAATATAGTGAGACACACATGAATCAAGAATCCAGGGGTCATTTGGCATTGTTTGTGCAACAAAATTTACCTTTGGTTCAAACCTGTTATGGGACCAAGAGCAGCAAACACTTGTCGTATGTCCAAATTTGTCACAAAGTTTACAACGAGCTCGTGAAGATTGGTGTGGAAAGTTGCACCACTGAGAATTATCAATGGGATGCTGGGAAGTGTTTCAATGAGAGGGCTCCCTATTTTGGGGATGCCAATTATTATTGTTTGGTGGGCACCGATTGTGGCATCGGACTGATGAAGGATTTGTCACATGTTGGGCAACAACTGCAGTGACCTGGGTGGTAGTAATCTTGAGATCCTCATGTTTGATGAATAGTTCATGATCCATAAGCTTATCAAAGAGTTCCTCATAGCTTATTGGAGAGTCATGTGCTCGTATGGCCGCTGAGATATCACAGAAGTCTAGCCCAAGGCCACTCAATATTTTCACCACGAGTTCTTCGTTATTGACAGGTGAACCTGCTATGGCGAGTTCATCAGAGAGAGAGAGAATCTCTCGCATATATTCATCAATTGATTTATGGTCTTTGTTGACTTGATTGAGATGGTGAAGAAGGCTGAAGATGTAGTTTTGCTATTTGATCGCAAAGGAAGTGCGAAGTTGATCCCACACTACTTTGGAGGTGAGCGGATAAGGTACAGTGGATGCAATTGTAGCATCAATAAAAGCCATGAGAGCATTTTGGATTAGTTTATCCTGACAAAACCAATTTGTGTACTCGGGGTTGAAAGTCTCAAGGCAATTAGTGGTGACTGTTTCAGGTGGGGACAATTTAGTGCCATCAAGATTACTATAGAGGTCATGGCATGATGCAGCACGGCAATCTCAGCCTTCCAGATCGTAAAAGTGTGGCTGCCAGACAATTTAATAGGCAGCTGTGAGGAAGGGTTGAATTGAATCAGATGTTTGAGGACTGGAGTTGCGTCGACATTAACCACAAAGGTGGAAGGGGCCATTTGTGCGCATAACTGTTTTTATTAGATCTTGGATGGCGTACTTGTTAGAGTATATTATCTTTGATACCATATAAATGCACAGAAGTAGAATGAAATTGTATGTTTATTAATGAGCCTCCAATGGAGTTCTTATATAGTGTTAACAAAAAAGATCGTGCTAACCTAACTCCTAGAAAATAGGAACTGATAAACTTACGTGTCTTACACTAACTGAATAATTAACTTTACAAACTTAAAGCCTAAATTGACTGAACATGACTTATCCATATTTACAACAATGGTACGTGCTCTGTAAATAGAGAGCTTAGTCCACTGGGCTTTCTTTTATCATTAACAAAGAAATTACTTAACCAAATTATTGCTACAATAAGATTTGTTGAACACTACTATGTTGCAAATGAGTTGTTTATACCAAATAAAAACTTCACAAGTGTTGCATTTTTCGACATGCAATTCTATGGTTTTGGAAAAAAAAGAAGAGATGCATGAATGTGCATATTCTCACTTGGTTTATGATGAATGCAAAGAAGAGTTTATGATGAACGCAAAGAAGAGTTTTCATCGCCCATTGGATATTGTTGTGACTATAAAATAATTGCTTTGATTATGTGGGGTTCGACGTCAACCTTGTTTGATCCCTATAGTATCTTCGACAAATAGTGCATTGTATTGTTGGGACACAAGATTAATGCTTTAATATTATAAGTTTATAGATCTTAGTTATATTGTGAACCCTAGTTTTAGTTATACAAATTCATTTCAACTCTTACAGAATAGAAATCAAGCCATCAATTATTCCTTTAATATTATCATTTTCGCCCTATTATTCATGGGATTTTACCTCTGCCGTATTTGGATTACTATATTTGCATAGCACCGCATTAGATAATATTAGGGTGTAATTTTGAGTGTAAAAGGAATTATAGATGTGTGTTATGTACAAGGGTAATTCAAGGTTGATGTATGATATGATGGGTTCTTTGAATGTGTCAAGTAAGAGACAAAAATCCCTCCTTCCACGAATAACTTCAAGGAGGAGATGTCTGTAAAGGAAAGAATGACAAAATTTTGAAGATTATTATTTTAGCTGAGATGGAGGACCTGGTAGTTGTTGCGTACATAAATATTTTGGTCAAAATATCACGAGATATATCTCTTTCTTTTTTGAATATCAAACCCATTCAAACTCCAAACCCTCTCTCTTTTGGTTTTGGAGGGAAAATATCTTAAAAAATGCTTCTTTTACAGTAATAGGAATACACACTTGGAAAAGGAAAAGAATCATCAGGCAAAGCTTGCAAGTACACAAACATCATAATATTTGGTCCAAAAGAGTGGAAGAACCTTTGAGTCCATGATCAGACCATTAAAAATAATGTTGAAACAAGAATATTTCTTGATCACATTCTTTTAGTCCACTCTCTATCCCGAAAATCTAATGATTTCATAAACTACAGAGTCATTATCTTTATCGTTTCCACGTTGATATGTTATTGGAACGCGGTCCATGTTTGACATTAACATGGTTTATTCTTGTTTGTCATATAGATGAATATCTAGTAAATTAGGCTTCAAGTATTGGTCCTCTTTTGTCATTTTGATGTATAATAGGAGGCTCCAAACCTTGACCTAGTTATTACATCTAAAAATTCTTCTTAAAAATACGCCACCTTCTCTACAATTGATGTAACATAACGATGTTGGATAAGCACATTAGCCTAATACTCCTTGTTCATACTATCCATAACAATATCTTTCCCATTGGGACACAACTCTATTTCTCTCCTCGAACACAATGGCTCATCTTCACAAACAAATGTCAAGCCTAACACATCTTGATCCACTATATGTGCATCCATATTCAGTATCTCATTGCAGCTACTGTACAGGAACAGATCCGTGTGCCTAATGCCTTCCAATAATGCACTTTTTCCACCCAATTGCAAGAAATATACGCAATAAAAAAAAGCTCTGCTTTGTACATCATATGCTAAGGCCAACACAGTTACCATACCAAAGAACCAAAATTACTCAAGGTGTAACAAATTCACTTCAGATGCTACAACAAGAACAAATGGTAGGAGATATTTAATATGAAAAAATATTTTACATGGAAAATATTTTCCTACAACCAAAAATAAGCAAAACTAGTGTTTGGTATGAAGGAAAATATTTTCCATTTAGTATCTCCTTCCATTTGTGCTTGCTCCATCATCTAAAGTGAATCTGTTGCACCTTAAGTATTTTTGATTCTCTGGTAGGATGATTGTGTTGGCCTTAGCATATGATGTACAAATTGGAGTTGTTTTTTATCCTGTTGTTTTCTTGCAATTGGAAAAAATGGTGTATTATTGGAAGACATTCGGGACACAGATATGTTCTTGTACCGTTGCTGCAAGGAGATACTGAATATGGATGCAGAGATAGTGGATCAAGATGGGGTTCGAGGAGAGAAATGGATCTCTGTCCCAACGGGAAATATATCGTCGTGGACAGTAAGAGTAGGGAGTATTATGTTAATCTGCTTATCCAACATCGTTATGTGACATCAATAGCATAGAAGGTGAAGCATTTTTCAAAAGGCTTTTTCAAATGTAATGACTAGGTTTGGCTTGGAGCCTCCTATTATATATATTCATCAAGATGACAAAAGAGTAGAAATACTTGGAGCCTAATTTAGTTGATATTCATCTAGATGACAAACAAGAAGAAGACATGTTAATGTCAACCTTAAACCGCGGTCCAGTAACAGGTCAACGTTGAAACAATAGATATAATGACTCTTAAAAGTATGAAAGCATTAGATTTTCATGATAGAGAGTGGACTTAAAGGATTTGATTAAGGAATATTATTGTTTTAATATTATTTTTAATGGACTGAGCATGTACTCAAAGGTTCATGCACTATTTTTCACCAAATACTATGATCTTTGTCGCACCCCAAATTCATTTATGCATGACCATTTACTAGGTGGCTTAAACGTTAACCTAGATGTTGGAACTATTACTGAAATTGTGGATGCATTAAAGCTTTCAACATTTCGACCCCTAGAGATCATCTTGAAATTTGGGACAATTTGTTGAAAGAAAAAGAGTGTTTTTGCATGAGAGTTAGATTTGTACGAGCAAGGCTTAGTAAGCTCTTTTACTTTTCATGTGAATACATGAACATTCTTGAATCAAAGAAAGTTGATCTAGCCAAAGAAAAAGAAGTAATGTGTACTTTTAATGAAAATCTTTTGAAAGCAAAGCAGGTATGAACTCTAAAACGAAGGGTTTAACAAAGGAAGATAAAATCTTTTACTCCATTTGAAGGCTCTAGAAACTTCTCCATGGTAATAATTTGTTTATGAAAAACCTCTTCTCATTAATAGTATAATTATCTCCTAGTTGCATGCTTATTTAAAATATCTGCTATTTTTTGTGAGGTTACATGTTTCATCTTATTCTATCTAATAGGAAAATTAATATTTATTTGTATCGGATGTTTGTTAGTTTGGAATGATTCCTACAAGTGTATAGCAATTCAATTTTAATACAGCTCACATGTGTTTTGACTAAAAAAAAATTCTTTTGGTCCAAACAAATTATTCTCCGAAATCTTTGTTCGCAAACTTCCGGAAATTGGGATTTTTATTTATGAACAATGTACAACAAACCAAAGTGTTTTATGCGTACCTCATACAATAATGCAAGTGAAAAAAAAAGATTTTGGCAAAAAATACTTTAAATTTATTGTGAAATTACTTATAACATATATTCAATATTTTCCCCTAGAATATACTAGTCTTAACAAGATGATATAATGAAGGAAAATAGAGAAATAAATGTGTTCTTCCAACAATATAAGCAAGAAATTAAATTAGACAAAATGAATATTCTTAATAATATGGCCAAAAAATTAAATTAAACAAAAATGAAATAAAAATTAATATTCTTAATAATATGACCAAAAAATTGAAGAAGGATAAAATATTAAAGGGAAAGATAGTGAAAACCATATTTGTCCAAATGAAGAAGAAAAACATAGAACATGAAGAACAACCCAAAAATATATAAGAAATGAAAAAGAAAAATACAAATTATTTTTTGTTAAAAATTTGCGAGCTTAATTAGTTGTTGAAACCACCAGTTGGAGTGATTTCTCCTGATGCTTTTCATCTTTCATATTTTATTCATTAAGTTATATATTTCAAACTAATATTTTCATATTCAATTAGGATATTTTATCTAAAAGAAATTATATTCATATGAAATGTTGTTTTGTTGTCTGACTGGTTTTATTATCTCTCTGAAAATGTGTTTGATTCTACATTTAACCTGAACTTAAAAATAAGGGATAGAAATAGATCTCTGCTGAAGCAAACTAATCAGCCCAACTACATGCCAATAAATTTCAAGCAAATTTGCCTTATAGATTTCCTAGTTTTGTCAAATATATGCTCCCTTCGCAATTCATGGGAGGTTTTGGTCGGTAAGTTTATTTTCTTGTTGATAGAATAAGAGTTATTTTGGTACCATATAGACTAGATTTTCTTATCAATAATTTGATACAATAGAGTTTTCAAAGAAAGTTCTTCGATTCTCATTTGTTAAAACATGATGACACTATTATTTTGGTGGATGAACATGAAGAAGAATTTTCCATCAAATACCTAATCGATAAAAATGGATTGTGCGGTGGTTGAAAAGGTTTGTCCATTGCTCACAATGTTCTTGAAGAGATGTCTTGGTCTTCAATTGATTTAACCCTGGGAATTTAAGGTAACATCTTGTAAGTGGTTAAATCCAAATCAATTTGTCAAAGAAAGAGTTGTTTTTTTATTTGATTGATCTTAAATGCACCAGTAGTGTAAATGAATTGTGGTATGACCTAGAGAGGTACTATTAGGAAAGACGATATATTTAATTAGGTGGGATTTGGCCCTATGGTGGATAGGATGAGGGAAACGAGATTGAGATTATTCTGCTATGTGAAGAGGAGAAGCATAGATTTCTTTTGTTATTGTATGTATTATTGGTATTACTTCTCCTATTAACAAACCATAACCATCCCAGTCTCAATTTTGTCATCTTGTCCACCACGAGGCAAACTCCTACCTTGTTTAATATATCTTCGTTCCTAATAGTACATCTCAAGGTTAATGAAGAAATTCATTTACACTATTGGTGCATATCAGATAAATCAAATGAAAAACCTAACTCTTTCTTTAACAAAATGACTAGGATTTAAGCACATACAAGGTGTTACCTAAAAGTTGCAAGGCTTAATCAATTGGAAGTCTAGGGCATCTCTTTAAAGAGGGTTGTGACCACTGGAAAACCCTTCCCAACCCCCACTCAATCAATTCTTACCAATAGGGTACTTGGTAGCAAGTCTTTTTTCATTTTCATGAACAAAAACAACGTCATCATATTTTGACAAATTAATATCAGGACAATTTCTTGAAAAACACTATTGTATCATAATATATATTAAAAAATCTAGACTATATAGACCTCAAATAACTCTCACTGAATCAAGAATAATTGTACTTTCCAACAAAAATCTCCTCGAGACATGCGAAGAGAGCATACATTTGACAAAACTAGAAAACTCGAATGCTAATTTGCTTGAAATTTTTTGGGTCACAATTGGGTTGATGAGTTTGCTTTAGCAAAGCTTTGCTTTTGTCCCTTCCTTTCAGTGCTAGTGATATCAAGAATAAAAAGAATTTGATAGAGATAATAAAACCATTCATACAACCAAGTTGCAGTTCATAATACTAGGTGGAATGATTGTATACTACTATGTATTTAATTAATAGATTGTCATCTAAAGTGCCAAATCTTTAGTCTCTACATGCAGCCCCAATTATGGATTGTGACAGAAGATCAAATGTCCATAGATTGAATTTCGGACTAATAGAAGAGCAGCGTAACCAGACCTTGAATTTGCGACCATAAGGCTGCTGAAGAATCCTACGTCAAATCAATAAGGAAATGTGATCAGATCTTGAATATTCGACCATAAGGCATCTAAAGAATACCATATCAAATAAACATCACAATGCCACATTGGAACACTGTCCACTATAAGAAAATCAATACAAAAACTCCAAGCCCGAACCGAATCCAATCCCAAACTGTCCAACCGCGCTAGATAGCCTAATCGTGAATCACTAGGGCCGTAGAAAAGGGGAGGTATTGATAGAAGGTTATCGGAGCTGAGCTACTGCCTAAATAAGATTCATTCTATCCGACCTAATTTTGCAACATTAATCTACAAGGAGCTATGACGTATGAAGCAAGCACATGCTCGTAGATATGCAAGTTTAAGGCAAGCACTAGTCTACTCCTAGAATAAGGCTGAACATGCCTTCAACCCTAATAATAATCAAGTATAGAGCATGCCACAATATAGGGATAATAGCGAACAAGAAAAACAACATGCTAGTAGCCCGAAAAACTTGACAAAAGCTTAAAACTTTATATTGACTAACAAAGCATGATAAACTAGCTACCAAAACCAATTTCATACAAATCAACATTTATTTATATTATCGACTCAATCTTAAGGACATGAAGCCATAGCGTACCTTAAAGTAAATCACATGTGCTTCAAATTCACAATTCAAATGCTCCTCCCTTCTGAATTCTACCACACTATTAAATATAGAATAACAATATTAACATGGTTGTTTAGCCACCAATCATATTAATTAGAGATACACTAAAATTTGAGTCAATATGGGAATATGGGACCCACCTTAGGAATCTTATATTGATTCCATCAAAAGGTCAATATAAGCTCCCCGAACTTGTATCCCAAAATGAGACACAATTTAGGGCCCGAAACACACCCAAACACCAACATTCAACAATTCAACATTTAAGCACAATCAAAAGGGGTATTTTATTCAAATGTCAAGTCATAAATACACATCCCGATAGAAGGGGAATGAGGTCGCAATAAGGCCCACCATTTAAATGTCATTCGCGATCACAAAAGTCAAACCTCGTGAACAAGATGACCAAAGGTGGTCAACGCCACATGACAACTCCTCTCGATTATAGATTAAGACCCATGCGATAATAATGGTAAATCACAACCCTCCATGATTGTGAAGGCACACATTCCATCTCGCTGAAGGAGGCACAAACACAAGATTTGTGTGCATCAGCTGAAGACATTGACAAGGTGCTTTTGGAATCCCATGCACGCAAATGAATTATGCTACCCCACAAAAAGTAGGTCCCATATCAAAACTCCATTTTAACCCAAATTCCACAAGAGGGCTTGAAATTAGCACGAAGGCCTCATGATCAGTATTAAAGGTCCTAGAAAAAACATAATATTCCAAACCTGACAGAACCGTCAGAATTGAATTCTGAGGTTGGCTTCTTAAAATTTTGACCGAAGTGAACCATTTATGTTTATGAAGTTTCAAATGACCAGGTTACTGAAGTGTCATTCTTAGCAAGTGATAAATGACTTGGGTCACTATAAGAATGCTCTAAGAATATTAAATAAGTCAATAATACATGAATGATCCAGAGGGTCATTAGAGTGTTTCCTCAATCAAATCCTGCTCCTCTCCACGCTGACAATAGATGTACTATTCATATTGTTATTAATAAAGTTTAACATGAGAGTACTAAACACTTCAAAATAGATTGCCATTATAAGGAAAAGTTGTACTGGAATGAGTCATTAATCGTCCATATGTGTTCAATGATTTTCAAATAACTTATGCTTTGAAAAATTCCTGGCATGACAATCCCATCAATTTCTAGTAGGACTGCATATATCTTAGATGTGCATACATTTTGAACTTTCAAGTAGGACAACTTAGCATTAGCATAAAAATTTCATGTTACAAATGAGAATCCTGATGACCTTCTAAAACAATAGGTCTACATATGAATTTGGTCCTGTGATAAATATTGTCACATCCCACCTTAGAAAGAACTAACATTAGAAAGAGCTAATATGTAAAGAGCCAAATCTGAAAATGTTCAAGTTATGCTTAAGTCATGTGTTTTGATCAATTTCAAACAACCATTACTTTCTGTACAAGATGAGTTAGGTAGAACGAAATATATCAAATGAAAGTTCTTGGAATCCTCTTTCCAATGCCACCCAGTTTGCTAAATTTTGAACTCGTATGAGGGAGATATGCCCGTTTCAAGTCAGGCTGTCCAGTTAGGGAGAGTTACCCAAAAATATGAGGGGTATATAGGTCTTTTCCTTACCCAATCAAATTAATTCGTTTTTAGTAAGGTTTTAGGGGTATAAATTAATTCTGTTAAGTTTTATAATCCTAATTCACACTTAGGATTTTAGAAAAGAGTTCAAGAATAGAAAAGAGTTTTAGCCATTATTGAGAGTCTTTGAGTTCTTGAGGTGTGAGTTTTGCAATCGAGTTGAGTTCCTTGATAAATTTTATATGGGTTCATTGAAATAATTCTGGGTTGTGAATTTTTGTTAATTTGGTCGATGAAACTGCTTTGGGTTTGAGTTGAGTCGAGTTGGGAGAGGAAGAAAAGATCGGACGAATAATTGCTCCTAGGTTTGCGTCACAGAGACACTTAAGACTTTCAACTTTACACAATTACCCCCCTCTCCGCGTCGCAGAGGATACGAAGTCCTCTACCTCAAAAATATTATTGCGACCAAAAATTAAATTCCATATCCGCGTTGCGGTAGTATTCTTTAACTTGGGTCTTCACTTGTTTTTATAATAAACTATATTAACCTTCCTAAATCATTGAGAGGTCCTACATTCCAAAGAATAATCCTTGAATTCATATTTCCAATTCAAGGTAGAGTTAAAGAGTAAAGTCTTCAGAGTATTTTGAGAAGTCTTTTGCAAACTCTTTTTAAGAACTTGTTTTAAGACTCTAGCAGTTGAGTTTAGGAAGAGTATAGCTGAGTTCATTTTAAAAAAATTATATATGGGAAGTAAGTATTCTCAAGAGAAATGTTTTTTACATTTAAGAAAAAAGAGGAAACACCGATTTCTAAAAGAGTTCATGAGGAGTTTTGAGTACTGTCTATTTTTAGAGAAACCTTTTGAGTAATAATCTCAAAGTTGAGTATGAGGAATATTTTAAAAAAAAACATATGAGCTAAGTTATATTTTGGGATTAGTATAGAGCACCAATATGGGTGGGAGTTGTAAAAAGTCACAGCCCTCATAAACCATATATCCAAGTGGTTAGAAAGGGTCATACGTTTTAGATGATTCCTTATTGTTTTTTAGCATAAGCTAGTGGATCAACTTAGTTGAGGAGTTCTATACCCCGGCAAGGTATACGACAATTGTGGCAGCGTGGGCGAGATGTTGTATCATCACATAGTTCATAGTGATGGTTGTCGATTAGAGAATCTCCCAAACAGAGTTTATTTGTATTGTTGCATACAAACTGAGATATATTGTATTTTTCAATACATTGAGTTGTTAACTACTGTGTTGAAAGCTTTACATTATATCACATTACTAAATTTGCTTTTATATTGAAAATGGTTAAGTAGAGTTGAGACCAGGTAAGTTGTTTCTTTGGTTCCAGTTCAAGCTTATGTCATGTTTAGATTTCCCCTAACATGCTCGTGCATTCAATGTAGTTACGCCATTTGGCCTGCATCTTTTATGATGTAGATACAGGTAACTAGGATCAATATCAAGCTCTTCGTTGATCCAGTTGAGTTCCAGAGTTGTTGGTGAGCCTCCTTGCTTCGAGAGGATCCCTTATTTACTTTTTGTTATTTCAGTAGTTAGGATGATAAGGGGTCTTTCATTGACATCCCTCATAGTATTACAGGTTGCATATATAGATAGATAGACAATAGTAGTTCATGAGTCTTTTCCATTTCTTTGTTAAATCTTTTAAAGAGTTAAGTTGCCTATTGCGGGCTAGTTGAATATTTTATTATATTATGAGTTATGCTTTTGAGTTAAAGTTGTACTTTTGAGTTCATCCTATATTAAGTAAGTCTTCTGCTCAGAGTTGAGCCAGGATAAGAGTTTTCTTGGGGCCAACAATGGTTATCGAGTGTTGAACACGTCCATGGTGTAGGCTTTGGGTGTGACAAACTTGGTATAATATCATAGAGTTCAAGAGTCGTAGGGTATCTATGAAGCCATATCTGTTGAGTTCTGGTTATCAGTGTGAAGCGTGCCACATCTATAATTAGAAGGTTGCAACATTTAGGAACTATCTCACTTCTTTCATACATTTTTCGTGCGATAGAGCTCATCTCTATAAATTTTCTTTCTAACTCATTCTGGCATGTATCTTTCAGATCATGCATCCACAAAAAGCTCTTTCAGGTCGTCCTTCTAGGAGGAAGGCCTATCCACAGGATCAAGGGGTACCCAATGAACCAGCAATGCAACACCATAGAGAGGTCACTAATGTTGAGTTCCGAGATTCCATCTGGGTGTTGAGTTAAGTGGTGGCCAACCAAGCTGGGCAGCAGAGAAGGGATGGATAGGATGTGGCTGATACATCCAGAATCCGTGAGTTCTTAAGAATGAATCCTCCAAACTTTACTGGTTCAAATATCATTGAGGATCTGGAAAACATTTTGGAAGAGTTGTAGAAGATGTTTGAGGTTATGCATGTTGCTGATGTTGAGCGAGTGGGACTAGTTGCACACAAACTGAAGAGTGTTTCTAGGGTACGGTTTGACCAATGGAACAAAAATAGAGCTGAGGGTGCACCAATGGTGAGTTGGGCTCTGCTCGAGGGTGCCTTGATGGGGCGTTTCTTTCCCCATGATCTAAGAGAGGCAAAGGTAAGAGAATTTCTCACTCTTAAGCAGGAATCTATTAGTGTGCATGAGTACAACCTCAAGTTAACCCAACTTTCCCTCTAAGTTCCAGAGATGGTTGCTGATATGAGGAGTAGGATGAGTTTATAATTTGTATCTTGGTTGTATCGCATGTCAAGCATGGAGAGCAAGGCAACTATGTTGATAGGGGACATGGACATACCAAGGCTAATGATCCATATGCGGCAGGTTGAGAAAGATAAGCTGAGATATAGAGAAGAGTTCTGAAATAAGAAGGCTAAGACAACATGAAATGAGTCCGGGCAGTAGCAGAGTAATTCAAACTGGTCATACTTTCAACACAAGCCAAATGGACCTGCTCCATCTTCTACTAGTGCACCTACACCAAGGACTATAGGTGAGTTTAAGAATAAGAATTCACAAAACTTCAGAGCTAGACCTGCATAATGTCAATGTAGTATGGCACAAGAAGGTAATGGGACTCCTGCATGTGCTAAGCGTGGTAGGAACCACTCAGCAGTGGGTCATGATGGCCCCATTTGTTGTTTCAAGTGTGGTCAGAATGGTCACTTCAGGAGAGAGTGCCCTATGAACAGGCAGGGAAATGGTGATGGGGGCAATAAAGCCCAATTTTCTTCAGTCGCTCCGCCAGATAGGGCCCTAGATGAGCTACTTCAACTAGAGGCGGAGGAGCAAATCGTCTGTATGCTATCACTAGTCGCCAAGAGCAGAAGAATTTACCCAATGTTGTCACTAGTATGATCAAAGCCTTTACTTTTCATATATATCCATTTGTAGATCCAGGTGCAAGTCTATCTTTTGTGTCTCTATACCTAGCTATGAGGTTTGATATTATTCTCGAACAACTTATTAAGCCCTTCAGTATTTCCACACCTTTTGGTGAGTCTATTCTAGCTGAGACATTTTATCGTGATTGTGTCATTTCTGTCAATCACAATGACACCATGGCTGACCTAGTGAAGTTAGGCATTGTAGATTTTGATGTTATTCTAGATATAGACTTTCTTCATGCCTGTTATGCATCAGTTGATTGTAGAACTCGAGTAGTTAAGTTCCAGTTTCCTAATGAGCCATTCATAGAGTTGAGGAGTAGTTCAGCAGTGCCTAAGGGTCATTTCATTTCGTATGTTAAGGTGAGAAAGTTAGTTTCCAAGTGGTGCATCTATCACTTAGTCTGAGTTAATTACTCTAGTATTGCGACACCACCTATTCAGTCAGTTCCAGTTGTGAGTTAGTTTCAAGAGGTCTTTACATATGATCTTGCCGGAGTCCCTCTTGAGAGAGAAATAGACTTCGGTATAAATATTCTTCTCGATACTCTTCCTATCTCTATTCTACCATACAGAATGGCTCCAGCTGAGTTGAAAGAGTTAGAAGAACAATTGAAAGACCTTCTTGAGAAAGTCTTTATTCTACAAAGTGTCTGACCTCGGGGCGCTCTGGTCTTATTTTTGATGAAAAATGATGGTTCTTTTAGAATGTGTATAGACTTTCATCAGTTGAACAAGGTTACTATGAAGAATAAACATCCTCTTATGAGAACTGATGATCTCTTCGATCAACTTCAGGGTGCCACTTAGTTTTCTAAGATATACCTAATATAAGGCTATCATCATTTGAGAGTAAGAGAAACTTACATCCCTAAGACAACTTTCAGGATGGGCTATGGTCATGATGAGTTTCTGGTTATGTCTTTTGGCCTAACTAATGCACCTGTAGCATTCCTGGATCTTATGAACAGAGTATTCAAGCCTTATCTAGATATTTTTGTTATCGTATTCACTACTGACATTCTAATCTATTCGAGGAATGAGGAGGATCATACTAGTAATCTCAGAGTAGTTCTTCAAACTCTAAAGGATAGAGAGTTGTATGCTAAATTCTCTAAGTGTGAATTTCGACTTGAGTCTGTCGCATTCTTAGAGCACATTATTTCTGGTGATGGAATTCGAGTTGATACTCAAAAGATTGAGGCAATGTAGAACTGGCCTAGACCCACGTCTCTAACTGATATTAGGAATTTATAGGGATTGGCTTGTTATTATAGGAGGTTCATGAAGGGGTTCTCATCTATTTTTTCCCCGTTGACTAAAATGACTTAGAAAATAGTTAAGTTTTAATGGTTTGAAGCTTGCGAGAATAGTTTTCAGAAATTGAAAACTAGGTGTACTACTGCCCCAATATTGACCTTACTAGAAGGTACACAAGGCTTTGTTGTGTGTTGTGATATGTCCAGAGTTTGATTGGGTTGTGTATTGATATAGAATGTAAAAGTTATAGCTTATGCCTCTAGGCATCGTAAGATTCACGAGAGAAATTACTTAACCCATGATCTAGAGTTGGCTGCTATGGTGTTTGCTTTGAAAATATGGTGTCACTATTTTTATTGTGTTCTTGTAGATGTGTTAGCCGATCACAAGAGTCTTCCATATGTGTTCAGTCATAAATATCTTAATCTCAGACAGAGAAGGTGGTTGGAA
Source organism: Solanum piurae (assembly GCA_029582685.1). NCBI lineage: Eukaryota > Viridiplantae > Streptophyta > Magnoliopsida > Solanales > Solanaceae > Solanum > Solanum piurae. Next base: position 10,638 of record JAJOOO010014903.1, on the reverse strand, counting down.
TAACTCAAGGATTATGACATGAGTATTCTCTATTACCCTGGTAAGGCTAATGTTGTTGCTGATGCCTTGAGAAAGTTGTCGATGCGTAGTACTTCCTATGTTGAGGAGGACAAGAAAGAGTTAGCAAAAGATGTGCACAAACTTGCAAGATTGGGAGTCTGGTTAATTGATTTCAATGAAGGAGGAGTGGTGGAGATGAATACGGCTGAATCGTTACTAGTGTCCGAAATGAAAGAGAAATAAGACCAAGATCCTATTTTTCTTGAGTTAAAGACAATTTTTCATAAGCAGAAACTGATGGCTTTTGAACAAGAGGGAGATGGTGTATTGAGGTATCAAGGTAGATTGTGTATGTTAAGGATGGATGAACTTCAAGAGACGATCATGGAGGAAGCTCATAGCTCTAGATATTATGTCCATCCCGGCTCCACAAAGAAGAGTCGTGACTTGAGATAAGTGTATTGGTGGAGTAGTATGAAGAAGGGTATAACAAAATTCGTTGCTAAGTTCTTAATATTCCCAACAAGTCAAGGTAGACCACCAGAGGCCTGGTAGGTATGACTCAGTAGATAGATCTTCCAGAATGGAAGTGTGAGATGATCAATATGGATTTCATTAGAGGTTTACCGTGGTCTCAAAGGCAACATAATTGGATTTGGGTGATTTTAGATTGAATAACTAAATCAACCCATTTCTTACCGCTAAAGACTACCTATTCAGCAGAAGATTATGTTAACTTATATATTCAAGAGGTATTCATACTTCATGGAGTTATGCTGTCCATTTTTTCCTATAGAGGTGCTCAATTCATCACACAATTTTGGAAGTCTTTCTGGAAAGGTTTAGGTTCGAATATGAACCTTCATACTGCTTTTCATCCTCTGAAAGATGGTCAAGCAAAGCGCATAATTTATACTTTAGAGGATATGTTGAGGGCGTGTGTGATCGATTTCAAGGGTAATTGGGATGATTACTTATCTCTTATAGAGTTTTCGTACAATAGTAGTTATCATTCTAGCATCCAGATGGCTCCTTATGAGTCTCTTTATAGGAGAAGATGTAGATCTCCTATTGGATGGTTTGAGGTTGGAGAAGCTAGATTGATAGGACTAAACTTGGTTCATCAAACTATGGAGAAAGAGAAGATTATTCGAGAAAGCTTGAAAATAGCATAGAGTCGTCTGAAATCCTATACAGATGTTAGGAGAAGAGACTTGGAGTTTGAGAAGGATGATTGGGTTTACTTGAAGGTTTCACCCATGAAGGGTGTAATGAGTTTAGGAACGAAGGGAAAACTCAGTCCCCGGTATATTGGTCCTTATAGGATATCCAAAAGGATTGTCAATGTAGCCTATGATTTGGAGCTACCGTCAGAATTAGCAGCAGTCCATCTGGTATTCCACATTTCAATGTTGAAGAAGTGTATGGGATATCCTTTACTTATTATACTGACTGAATATATTGGTATTAAGGACAAGCTATCTTATGAGGAGATTTCCGTTCAGATTCTGGATCGACAGGTTCACAAGTTGAGGACCAAGTAAGTAGCATCAGTGAAGGTCTTATGGAGGAACTAGTATATTGAGGAAGCAACTTGGAGGCTGAGGAGGATATGAAGAAGAGATATCCACATCTCTTTGAACCCGGAGATACTCCCAATTATGGTACAAATTATTTTCTTAGTACTATTTAAGTTTGTGTGATTTGTTATATATTGCATATTTAGTGTTTGAGTTGGGTGTAGATGTTCCACCATCATTTCTTCTTACAATATTCGAGGACGAATGTTCCCAAGGGGGAGATATAGTAACATCCCGCCTTAGAAAGAGTTAACTTAAATGGAACTAATTTGGAAAGAGTCAAATCTCATTTTTTTCAAGTTATGCTTCAGTAGTGGGTTTTGGATCAACTTCAAATGACCATAACTTTTAGTACAAGATAGGTTAGGTGGCCCATAAGATATCAAATGAAAGTTCTTGGAATCCTCTTATCAACGCCACCGAGTTGGCTAAATTTTGAGCTCGTATGAGGGAGATATGCCCATTTCAAGTCAGGCTGTCCAGTTAAGGAAAGTTACCTGAAAATATGAATGGTATTTTGGTATTTTCCTTACCCAATCAGAATAGCTCGTTTTGAGTAAGGTTTTAGGGGTATAAACTGATTTGGTTTAGTTTTAGAATCCTAATTCACGCTTAGGGTTTGGTTTAGTTTTAGAATCCTAATTCACGTTTAGGGTTTGGTTTAGTTTTAAAATCCTAATTCACACTTGTGTTTTAGAAAAGAGTTCAAGAAGAGAAACATGAGAAATGAGGGAAGATTCATGGCGTTCGTCAAGTTCTTGAAATTTTATTGTGGAATTTCACCAAGGTTTTGATCCCTAAGAGGTATATGAGTTTTCATACTATTGGGTTCGTTCACCGACAAACCAATAATGCTATTTTAACTAAATTTTGTTCTCAAAGTTTAAGGATTTGCTGTTCTTGAGCGGTTGTTGAGTTTTTGCCATTATTGAAAGTCTTTGTGTTCTTGAGGTGTGAGTTTTCCAAATGAGTTGAGTGCCTTGATAGTTTTTATATGGGTTCTGCAACGACTCATAAAAGTGATAGGTTAAGCTAGAACCTAATGTGTGTGTGTTTGAGTTTGGTAAGGGGTTTGATATGGTGTAATATTGTCCCGAGATTTTGTTTAGGAGTCAATGTCAAGGCATGTGTTAGACTCCACAATTAAAAGACCCCTTTTTATGTTGGTTAAGGGTTGCAAGGGATTGTGCTAGTCCATGGGGGCAAGTCCTAAGCCAAAGGCCAAGGCTGCCCAACCTTGGCCAAGCACTGCCTCATGACCGTGGACCACTTCACGGTCAGTGGTCTTGACCACAGTCCGTAGAAGTGGCCGTGAAGGTCACTTGGTGGCATGGCAAGCAAGGCAACTTGGCCAAGCTACTGCCCAAGTTCCACGGATCACTTCACGGCCAGTGGTCTTGACCACGACCCATAGAAGTTGCCGTGAAGGTTACTTGGCCTGGTGGAGGCTTGGAAACAAAATGGAGCTACTGCCTAGAGGACCATGGGCACCACCACGGGTCGTGGTCCTCCTTCACGGACCGTCAAAGTGCCCTTGGTCTCTGACGGGGCTACACAAATTAAGAGTTTGTAAGTAATTTTTTTTTAATATTTTAATATGTGGGGTTGATTTTAAATGGTTTATATCATAAATAAAAATAGTTTTAAGTCTTAAAACACTTCATTTACTCCATATTTCTCCAAGAAACAAATCAAAACCCCAAAGTTCTTCTCTCTCAATATTTCTCTCTCAAACTCAAGGAAGAAGAAGAAGTGGGAGCTAGGGTTTGGATTCAAAAGTTTCTTCATCAAATTTCTTTGGGAAATCTTAAAAAAGGTATGGTGATTCTTCATCTAGTGTTAGTTTTCACCCTAGAGTCAAATCCAAATAAGTTTTCAAAGTTTTCAAGTTCATGAAATTTCAAGGGTTTTACTCAATCTCATGGGTTCCTCTAATAAATGATTTTGAAGGTTTACTAATGTCATATTATGATTATATTGATGTTTAATTGATGCTTTAAGATGACTTTACTCTATGAACGCATGATTTCTCTAAATTACTAAATTTGGCCGTAAAAGTGGGTTTGTTGATTACGAATGAATAATGATAGATTTATGTGTAGATTGATTTAGATTATTGATTTGTATCAGTATCTATGTCTAATTATGTTGAATTGAGGATTGGTGATCATGGCCTTGAAAGGGAAAGTTTGACCTAATTTCATGCTAGTGTAGAATTATGCTTGAATTGTTGATCCACTTGAAAGGTGGATGTGTTTACTTACTTTACACTTTGTGATCATGGATTTGAAGGAATATTGTGATGAATTGAAGTATTATCATGAAGTTGTGTAATGTGAAGGATTTACATGTGATTCAATGATAGAATGATGATCTTGTATTCAAAGTATTTATGTTGGTATTGAAAGGGTATTACTCTATTGACACTCATGAATGATAATGTTCGAATGTGAAGAGTTTCTATAATGTGAATGTTGAATCTAGAATTGGTAAGCTCATGCACCCTTTTCTTGTAGAATGAATGTGTCTTGACTTGATGGCTATGAATTGATAGGCTTTAGGCATTCTCTTCATAAATGATTTAATGTAATGAACACTTTGGATTCGATAGGCAAGTTCCATTCCTTTATTAATGAGTCAATGTACCATGAATCGATAGCTAGTGACATTCCTTTCACGAGTATAAACATGTAATGAGGGACCATAATTCGGTAGGCTCATGACATTCTTTTCATGAGGACCCTAGAGATATCCTTGAATGTACCATGGATCGATAGGCTTATAGCATTCCTTCCTTGGGTAATAATGTATTGTGGGTTGAGCAGATTACGACACTTTTCGCTAATACACTAATGTAATGTGAATGAAATAATCTATGGGAATGAAGGCTAAGCACCGAGTGGATATGGTTAGGTGAAAACTCTCCCAATGTTAGGTTAGAGTTCAAAGAAATATCTTACTATCCCATAACTATGTTCCGACAAAGGATATTAGCCACCGGATTTCATCCCAGCTAAGGATTCATCCGAGCTAATGTTATCTTTCTACCTTTGGCAAGTGGAACACCTCTTTACGGTGTGAGGCTATATGACACCGAATTCCATGTCTAGCTTGCATGGTCTATGTTGGTTAAACGGTTATTTCCATCATGTGAGATGTGCATTATGGTTTCTTGATAGGTTCTACAAAGTGTAGGTAGTAGTATGGGATGCTATCTATACATTGCATGAGTAGGCTTTGATAAGGTCATAGTGAGTTCTCTAAGTCTAAAAGGCTAATGAATGAAAGTCCTCTATATGAAGTAATTGATGAATGTTGACTATTAAATGCTTAATGTGATATTCATGCTATACTTGGGTTATATTATGAGTTATTTTCCCTTGTCATGCCTTATGAAATGTTATGTCTCTTAGGTATGGATATTGGGTAAAGGTGAAAAGGAAGGAATGGTAGGTTCACTTTGGGTGACCCTAATGTATTGCCTTGGTGTGAATGTTGGTATGGGACGCTATCCATGCATTGCAGAAGATATAGCATGAAGGTAATGGTTTGCATGATGATCTTGTTTAAATATGGTATTATGACTTGTATGATGATTATACGTGTATTGCATGTCTGTTGTGCTATTGTACATGGTATTTCTAAAAAGTGGCATTATGCATGGTTTCCAACCCAAATGTCCCTTTTAAAGCATGTTTTTGCATGGTCATCATACTTAGTACATTTTTGTGTGTTAACCCATATATTCTTATATTTACTACAAGTGTACGTTCCGGCAAGTGATTTGACTCTAACTAGTGAAGCTTGGAGTAGAGTCCCTTCAAGACATCTTTTGGGTATGTCCTCATAGATCGAGGACAAGGACTCTTTATGTTTATATCAATTCATGTTTTAAGACTTTTGTTAAGACTTCAATTGTAAAGTGCTGTGACCCTATCTTCTTAAAGTTTTGTCTAATATTGCCATGTGAGACTTAGTCTTCTGTTGTGTCTTTTGAAATATTTCTATGAGTATTGAATGTTTTGATTCACATTGTTTTAAGTATAATTTTTTTAATTCCGCACTATTTTCATTATTGAATGCAATGAATGACTATGAGGCGTGTACAAGACCCTTTCGGGGTCGAGTACGTAGTGTTAGGACTAGGGGGTACGCTCGGGTCATGACAAATATGGTATCAAAGCATAAGATTTTGGAAATGGTTTTAGGGTTGATGTTTCACAAGCCATGTCTAGTAGAGTCTTGTTCATCGGTGTAAATCGCGACACATCTATGAGCGAGAGGCTATAGGACGTTAGAAAGTTACACTTCTTTCATATTCTTGAAGTCGTGCCTTAGAGTTTAGATTTATAGATGTCCATTTTCCTAACCCTTCTCTTGTGTTTATAGGATATGAATACAAGGGCTAACCCGAGGAGGGCGGATGAGGAGATAGGGAATGAGGGAGTTCCTCCCCAAGGTCTTCAAGGTGACCAAGTGCCTCAAGAGAATCAAGTTTCGGTGGATCCCCCAGCCATGACCAATGAATAGAATAGGGTGGATTTTCTAACCTTACCTCAAAGCCATAAAGGCTCAAGCTAACTGAGATCTGGGGCCTAGGGTGAATGCTAATGAGAGTACCATGACCTCAAAGTTGAGAGACTTTCTGAGGATTAATCCTTCGATATTTTTGGTTCTAGAGTGGGAGAGGATCCCCAAGAATTCTTGGATGAGGTATATAAGATAGTCAATGCTATGGGTGTATCTTCTAGGGAGAAAGCGCAGTTGGCTTCCTATCAATTGAAGGAGGTTGCCCAAGTGTGGTTCACTCAATTGAAAGCCAATAGGCCTCTAGAAGCGGGTCCTATAGAATGGGAGGGGTTTAAGGGAGAATTACTTGGTAGGTGCTTTCCCCGTGAGAAGATCGAGTGTAAGGTTGAGGAGTTTATCAATCTTAAGCAAGGTAGCATGAGTGTGGAAGAGTACTCCTTGAAATTTACCCTCTTGTCTAAGTATGCTCCATCCTTGGTGTATAACCCTAGGGATGAGATGAGTAGGTATGTGACGAGTATAACTGACCTAGTTGAGGAAGAGTGTCGTACGACGATGCTCCATAATGATATGGACATTTCTAAAGTCATGGTGTATGCTCAATCTATTGAGCAGTCCAAACTTAATAGGAAGGGTAGGGAGTTGAAAAGGGGTAGGTCCGATGAGCAAGATCAACCTAGGTTCAAGAAGAGAGTTCCTAACGAAGATTCTTCTAGTGCTCCTAAGGCTAATGAGGAGAAAGGTGGTGGATTTCAATCTTCTAAACCTCTTTGCACCACTTGTGGGAAGAGGCATCATGGGAAGTGCATAGCCGATACTAGTGGGTGCTATGGTTGTGGTAAGCATGATAATCAAGTGAGGAATTGTCCTACTTTTACGGCTAGAGAAAGGGAGGCGAAACAAAATTCTTATTGTAGGCCCAGATCCTAATGCTCCAAACAAGAACAATTTCTATGCTCTTGAAGCTAACAAGGACAAAAGAGCTAATTCGGAGGAAGGTACTGGTAAGTTTTAGTTCCTTTTGTTCTTGTTCATGTTATCCTTAGTTGGGATTACCCTTAAGTGGGGGATGGTATATTGAATAGTAGGTTGTGATGAGTTTTTATATCCTTATCTCTTCCCTTTTATTCTTACTCAAGCTTCAGACCAAAAGTTCCTTGTAGCTTGTTTCATGTTTTGGAGTCATATGTGAAAAATGAGTTTCCATGGTCTCCTTATGTTATGCATGTTTTGATGAAGTTTATGTTCATTTGAGAAAATGAGTTTTCATGATTGTGTTCCTCATGTTGATATGCATCTATGATGAGTTGCTGAAATGCTTCATGAGTTGACTTTTTAAACATGCTTAAATGTGTTCTTGAAAGAGTTGCATAATCTTCCTAATGATGTTGCAATGAGAATGATGTGAGTTGGAGAAGGAAGTTCCTCCAATGAAATGAGAAATGTTAATGTTTTGTGCATAATGAGTTTGTAGATGTAGTTCCTACTTTCTTGTTGTGTTTTGAGCCAATTGATATGGAGTGGATGTTTCCTTCTATGATGTTGTGCATGTGTATTGATGTGTCATAATTGTTGGGCTTCTAGTCTTGAGTCGTTATCTCCTTAAAGTGAATAAAGTGTCATTCGAGGATGAATGTTCCTAAGTGGGGATAATGTAACGACTCGAAAAAATCATAGGTTAAGCTAGAACCTAATGTGTGTGTGTTTGAGTTTGGTAAGGGGTTTGATATAGTGTAATGTTGTCCCGAGCTTTGGTTTAGGAGTCAACGTCAAGGCACGTGTTAGACTCCGTAGTTAAAAGACCCCTTTTTATGTTGGTTAAGGGTTGCAAAGGATTGTGCCAAGCCATGGGGGCAAGGTCTAAGCCAAAAGCAAAGGCTTCCCAACCTTGGCCAAGCACTGCCTCATGACCACGGACCACTTCACGGTCAGTGGTCTTGACCACGGTCCGTAGAAGTGGCCGTGAAGGCCACTTGGTGGCATGGCAAGCAAGGCAATTTGGCCAAGCTACTGCCCAAGTTCCATGGACCAGTTCACTACCAGTGGTCTTTACAATGGCCCATAGAAGTGGCCGTGAAGGTTACTTGGCATAGTGGAGGCTTGGCCACAAAATGGAGCTACTGCCTAGAGGACCATAGGCACCACCACGGGCCATGGTCCTCCTTCACGGACCGTCAAAGTGCCCTTGGTCCCTGACGGGGCTGCCTAAATTAAGGGTTTTTAAGTAATTTTTTTTAATGTTTTAATATGTGGGGTTGATTTTAAATGGTTTATATCATAAATATAAATAGTTTTAAGTCTTAAAACACTTCATTTATTCCTTATTTTCCAAGAAACAAATCAAAACCCCAAAGTTCTTCTCTTTCAATATTTCTCTCTCAAACTCAAAGAAGAATAAGAAGTGGGAGCTAGGGTTTGGATTCAAAACTTTCTTCATCAAATTTCTTGGGGAAATCTTAAAAAAGGTATGGTGATCCTTCAGCTAGTGTTAGTTTTCACCCTAGAGTCAATTCCAAATAAGTTTTCAAAGTTTTCAAGTTCATGAAATTTCAAGGGTTTTACTCAATCTCATGGGTTCTTCTATTAAAATTTTTTAACGGTTTACTAACGTCATATTATTATTATATTGATGTTTAATTGATGATTTAAGATTACTTTACTCTATGAACCCATGATTTCTCTAAATTCATAAATTTGGCCTTATAAAGTGGATTTGTTGATTACGAATGAATAATAATGGATTTATGTGTAGATTAGTTTAGATTATTGATTTGTATCATTATCTATATCTAATTATGGTGAATTCTTGGTTAATTGAGGATTGGTGATCATGGCCTTGAAAGGGCAAGTTTGTCCTAATTTCATGCTAGTGTAGAATTATGCTGGAATTGTTGATCCACTTGAAAGGTGGAGGTTTTTACTTACTTTTCACATTGTGATCATGTCTTTGAAGGCATAATGTGATGAATTGAAGTATTATCATGATGTTGTGTAATGTGAAGGATTTACATGTGATTCAATGATAGAATGATGATCTTGTATTCAAAGTATTTGTATTGCTATTGAAAGGCTATTACTCTACTTGACACTCATGAATGATAATGTTGGAATGTTAAGAGTTTCTGTAATGTGAATGTTGAATCTAGAATTGGTAAGCTCATGCATCCTTTTCTTGTAGAATGAATGTGTCTTGACTTGATGGATATGAATTGATACGCTTTAGGAATTCTCTTCATAAATGATTTAATGTAATGAAGACTCTGGAATCGATAGGCTAGTGTCATTCCTTTCTTAATGAGTCAATGTACCATGAATCGATAGGCTAGTGACATTCCTTTCATGAGTATAAACATGTAATGAGGGACCATGATTCGATAGGCTTATGACATTCTTTTCATGAGGACCCTAGAGCTATCCTTGAATGTAACATTGATCGATAGGCTTATAACATTCCTTCCTTGGGTAGTAATGTATTGTGGGTTGAGAGGCTTATGGAACTCTTCCCTAATACACTAATGTAATGTGAATGAAATAATCTATGGGAATGTAGGCTAAGCACCGAGTGGATATGGTTAGGTGAAAACTCTCCAAATGTTAGGTTAGAGTTCCAAGAAACATCTTTCTATCCCATAACTATGTGCCCACATAGGATATTAGCCAACGGATTTCATCCAAGCTAAGGATTAATCTGAGCTAATGTTATCATTCTACCTTAGGAAAGTGGAACACCTATTTATGATGTGGGGCTATATGACACCGGATTCCATGTCTAGCTTGCATGGTCTATGTCGGTTAAACGGTTATTCCCATCATGTGAGATGTGCATTATGGTTTCTTGATAGGTTCTACAAAGTGTAGGTAGTAGTATGGGATGCTATCTATATATTGCAAGAGTAGGCTTTGATAGGGTTATAGTGAGTTCTCTAAGTCTAAAAGGCTAATGAATGAAAGTCCTCTAAATGAAGTAATTGAAGAATGTTGACTCTTAAATGCTTAATGTGATATGAATGCTATACTTGGGTTATATTATGAGTTATTTTCCCTTGTCATGTCTTATGAAATGTTAGGTCTCTTAGGTATGGATATTGGGTAAGGTGAAAAGGAAGGAATGGTAAGTTCACTTTGGGTGACCCTAATGTGGTGCCTTGGTGTGGATGGTGGTATGGGAAGCTATCCATGCATTGCACAAGATATAGCATGAAGATTACTTGAAGTGAAGGTCTAAGGTAATGGTAATGATTTGCATGACGATCTTGTAAAAATGTGGTATTATGACTTGTATGATGATTATACTTGTATTGTATGTCTATTGTACTATTGTCCATGGTATTTCTAAAAAGTGGCATAATGCATGGTTTCTGTCACGCCCCGAGACTACCCCCGAGACGCGGACACGGGACCTAGGACCACAAGTGATCCCAAGCTAACCGTGCTGGCATGATCATGAGCATACTAAAGATAATAAACTAATGCGGAAGCTAAATCATAAATAAATGAAAAGATGGGGAAAACCCATATACTATAACTG